>PISX010014289.1:0-53560 GCA_004024625.1 Mellivora capensis
AAAAAAAAAAAAGGACAATAATGATGTTGATAAAAATTCGTGTTTTCTAAACTTCACTAAACATCTACTGTATTACAACTTGTTTTTCTTCTACTACATCAAATCTCCTTATTGCATTTCTGCAACGTTGATAGAATGGATTACATTTTCAGGAGGGAAAACCAAGGCTCACAAAGAGCATGAAGCTTTTCCAAGGGCTCACTGTGTGGCCGACCAGAAAAGTTTACAGGGATTAAGGGTGTACAATGTGTCAGGCCTGCTTTGAGCATCCATGGTTTTTAGGCTACTCTTACAAACCTCTATGGCAATTACTATGGTCCTCCCATTTTATGAGTGAGAATTCTGGGGCATAGGAGAGTGACGTGATTTCTCGTGAATCTCACAGCCGTGAATCCCCATCTTCTAGAGCTTTATATTATTTCTTAGTATCTTTGCATAAATTGGGTGATGCAGATTTGGGGAACATCATTGTGGGACACCCAGCCTTCAGGTCCACTGGGCTTGATGCCAACACTGGTGGTGCTGTGAGAAGCCGCCTCTGTCACCCTGCCATGTGCTACCAGTAGGACAGCCAGTCAAGGTGTCCCTTCCTGCCGTGCCATGGGACGGGAGCACGGTCCATACTGCATACGGTCCTTGGGATTTGGGTGGCGCGAAGGCCAAGGATGATTACAATGAATATGTTGTAATGTTGATGTGAATAAAAATGTCATAACTTCTGTTGTACCAAGTCCCAGAGCTGCCCTGGTTCTGGTCTTTTCTCTTGCTCTCTTGTTTCCCCTTACATCACGGTTCTTACTGTATGCCAGGTGCTATTTCAAGTGCCTCCCCAATACCATCTCATTGAGTTCTGACATCATGTCTCCCTTTTTGAGTCCTACCTTCATTTCTGAACTGACTCTTGTCTTCCCTGTAATCCCCACAGAACTTTTCCTTTACCTTTGCCAGGGTGGGTTTCTATTGCTGGCACCTAATGAATCCTGCTTCAGAGCTAAATAAAACAGCTAATAAATGTCAGTGCCCTTTGTCTTATCCCCGCCACTTAAGCAACCATGAGACAGAAACACAGAATGGAAAGGAAATGAGGTCTCCAAACAGGAGTCATAGATTTATGGAGCTGGCTGAGGAAATAGTGACCACCCAAACACACTCCCCTTTTACCCTGGGGTCCAGGGAAGGGAATTGAGCTCCCCATGGCCACTGCCCTATTCCAGTGGACACAGTGGAATGCATGAGGTATGGAATGTCGACAAGAATTTGTTACAGTTGCTGCTTCATCAGCTCGGTTAGGGTTGGATTGGGTTGGTTGATTCTGCTTAAGTGAGGTTGGGGAAAGGGGCGCAGTTTCACAAAAGAAATTAATGAAATGAAATTTTCATTTAAAGTCTCACTTTATAGCGGGGAGAAGGTTGGGCTGGGTCAGAGTCTTGGTTCTGGTTCTAAGCCCCTGGGGATTAGCTTATAGTTGATTTTGGGTAACTCACTTCCTCTCCCTACATTTCATTCCTTCAACTGCAAAATGAAAGCGTTTGGTGTGACCATCTCAAAGGTGTCACTTCTGGTCTGTAAGATCATGATTTCATGATTTTAATTTCAGGAAATAGCAGGTACATTAGAGAAGCAGGGATCAGTGTGATTTACTACGGGTCTGGCAATCTTCAGCATCTTGCATTTTACAAATCCCTACTACATAAACCTCATTATTAGTTCCATGTCACCCCTGTGAGATTTATCCTTTCCCTTTTAAAGGGATTTGGAGTGAGTGTAAGAAGAGCCCACCATGTGCTGTGTGCTACGCTGTTCAATCAAGGCAGCTGTGAGTCAGACACACTTAGGTTCGCATGGCAGCTGGACCAGCTAACAGCCTGGCTATCGCTTTCCCTTTGAGAGCTGCAGTAAGAAGGGCCAACATACACATGTCAGGGAGCTCCGAGAGGACACGCAGGGTACGGGAACCCATCTAGCACACAATATGGCTCATTTGTTCACTCTGCCAATAATATGTATTATCCTCCTCCCTCAACGACTGAACCACGTGATTGCAGTCTGGGAAATAATAGATAATAGATAATAATAATGTGTAAATCTTTAGGGTATGTATGTGTCCTTTTAAATATGCATCGTCGGAGAGAAAAGAGAGCAGGAAGTCTGGGAAAGGAGTCTGGGGGAGGGGCCGTGTGAGTGTGTGTCTCTTTCTGTTTCGCATTGATGCCCACTAGGGAGCATCTGCCAGAGAGGAGTTGCTGAAACATCTAGTGGGTAGGACATGTTGGCCATGTTTGCCCTTAGCCGCCCCAGTACTATGGAGGGGTCATAAACGAGTGGCCATTGTGTCAGGAACGAATGCTAGTCAGGGGCCCTCCAGCAGGAGTGTCCCAGGCTACAGCTCTTGCTAGATTCTTAATCCGTCAGGACAAGAAACCGATACCGAGCCCAGGATATGGTACAATTCTAGAGTAGCCCAATGAGCTGCTCCATAGGATGCTGGATATATCCATCCTCTGGACCACTGTAAAGATTTACTTTACACTGGGTGAGTTAGAAAGCCTCTGCAGGGTTTGAGCAGAGAAATCTAATAATCTGACATACATTTTACAAGAGGACTTGTTGATTTGTTGAGTCAAGATTATAGGAAATAAGTTTGAATAAAGGAAGACAGTCAAGGGGCTATTGAAAGAATTTTGGTAGAGATTGGGACTAGGATAGTAGCAGAGCGAAGATGAGGAATTGCTGACATTTTTGGATATGTTTTTAAGGCAGAGGAAAGAGGGTTTGTTGATGGGTTGGTTCTGTGATTTGAGAGTAAGAGATAAATTCTGGATGATGTGGCATTTTTGGTTTGATGGCATAGAAAAGCAGAATTTCTATTAACTCAGGTAGGAAACTTCAGAGGAAAATTTTTTTTGAAAGATTTATTTTTTTATTCCAGAGAGAGAGAGAGAGAGAGCGAGCATGTGTGGGGGAAGGGGGAAAGGGAGAAGCAGGCTCCCTGCTGAGCAGAGAGTCAGATACGGGGCTCCATCCAAAGACCCCAGGATCATGACTTGACCCGAAGGCAGATGCTTAATTGAGTGAGCCACCCAGGGGTCCCTATAGAGGGAGCTTTGGGGAATAAATAGAGGGTTTCAATTTTGTGTCTATTAAATGTGTGATGCCTGCTGGAGAGTATTGGAGATGGTGGGTGATCAGTTGGATATGCAATCAACTGTTCAGGTCAAGCAAGGTCCAAGCGGAAGGTATAGTCTTGGGACATCAGCATATAGAAGATATATAAATCCATGATATTGGATGATGTCATTGAGAGTGCTAATATAATTTTTAAAATAAAAGGGATAAGACCAGATGCCGAGATCCATGGTAGTCCAATATTTTAAGGTTATGAAATAAGAGAAAACTAAGATAGGAGAAATAGACTGGCCAGTGAGGTGGAAGGTAAACTATGTGAGCCTGATGTTGGGGAAGCTAAATGAAAAAAAAGTGTTTAATAGAGGAAAAGTCAACTCTTTCAGATGTTACTGACAGGTCCAGTAGCACAAGGTCAGAAGCATCAACCACTTGGGTTTAGGAAAGTGACAGGTGGGTGATATTGACGAGAGGGTTGGAAGAGAGAAGGCAACACCTGATGAGTGGGTTTAAGAAAGAATGGGCAGACATGGAGCTTGATATAAGGAGGAGCAGAGATGGGGAGTTAGTCGAAGGCTGATATGGACTTGAGAGCTTTTACCTTAAGATAGGGGAGATTAGACCACAGTTTTAGGTGACAGAGGTGAACCGTGTGAAATGGAAAAATAAGGATGACAGAAGACAAGTGCTTGAGCAAAGCCCTTGAGTAAGGGAAATAATGCAAAACTTTCATGTGTCTTTTTTTATGTATAAAATCTGAGAACAGTGCCTCTATGGCATGTTAAATTTCCCAAGGTTGGCCACAAAAATATCTCCCCGCCAACAAGCTTTTCTATAATGTGATCCTGTAGTAACCAAACGTGAGATAAAGCCCATCCTTGTGTGGTAATCTGATGGGTTTGCCTAAAACGATCAGTGGGCATCATGGTAGCACTATCAGATGTTTCTTTCAGGCATATATGATACATAGAAGGATATAAGGTCTTATATATTTTATTAAAGATTTTATTTATTTTTAAATTTAAAGATTTATTTTATTTATTTATTTGAGAGAGAGCCAGAGAGAGAGAGCGCAAGCAGTGGGGAGGGGCAGAGGGAGAGGGAGAAGCAGACTCTCCCCTGAGCAGGGAGCCAGAGGCAGGACTCGGTCCCAGGACCCTGGGATCATAACCTGACCAAAGGCAGTTGCTTAACTGACTGAGCCACCCAGGTGCCCCTATAGGAGATGAGCAAAAACAAACAAACAAAAAAAGTAATTGTTCACTTTTCCAGCAGTATTTAGAAGAAATAGAAAGAACCACGACATTTCAGGTTCAAAAATAAAATTGTCTCTCATAAACAGCCATTCCAGGCACAGAAAAACTACCAGAAGGAAAAAAAAAAGAAGAAGAAGAACAAGAAAGAGATGTCCACAGGGTAGAGATCAAGACATGGTTTGTTAAGATTCGAGAAGGAGAAATACAGAAACTGTTCATAGTCCCCCCTCAGCTTTACAAAAAAGTCTTCTTAAGAAACTTAAGGATAGTCCTCCATAGTGCTGTGATTCTGAGCTCAAGCTAGAGGGATATCTCAAAAAGAGCTGCTTGTGACTTTTTCTAATAAATCAAACCTCAGGAAAGCCAGTTATAAGCCCATACTGTTTATAAGAGAGTGATTTAGTGAGTTGCTATTGTTATTATTTTTATTATATCATCAAAAACACTATCTGCTTAGACAAGCCTGAACAGAAATAGTCCAAAATGTAAAGAGTCTTCTTAAAAATGGACGTCTGACATCCTACGGGCAGGGAGCAGGCTGACAACCATACTCAGTTTCAAACACAGGCTTCTTGTAGAAAATGCGGGGGTGACTCAGGGTGCCCAAGAAGACTGAGCACCACCAGGGAGAGAACAGGACCAGTCTCAAATCAGAACGCTAGTCCCAGGTGTCCAGCTAGATTTTGGAATCACTATGGACTAGTAATTACTATGCACCTCTTGATTTTGTCCCTTCGGCAGGAATATCTATTGAAGGAATTCTTGCCTGTACTTCTCATTCTGATGAGAGTACAGTAGATACTTTCTACCTTTAGTCCAGGGTTCCTCAGATGGAGGTAAATTGTACTCAAGATGTTGATTCAAGGAATTGCCCAGAGGAGGATTACCATATCTGGGTCTGCTTTAGCTCAAACCCCTGGCTTTGAGCTGATGCTGTAATGGGATGGGCTGAGATCCTGACATCCTTGGGGGAGTGGCAAGCACAATTTACATGTGGGAGATCTGTAAATCTTGGAAGATTGCATTTTCTAAATATGATCCAGTATCTCTCATCCCCATGCTACTTCTCTGCCAATCCCCTTTCAAGAGGTGGGCTATATTTCTCCACTCTGTTGAATCTGGACTGGCTACATGCCTGCTTTGGCTGATAGAATTCAGCAGAAATGAGACTTTCCGGGTGTTAAATGGTATCCTCACTTGGCCCAGGATCCCCTATTTTCTCTCTCATGGAATGCTTCCTCTTGGGACACCTTCTCTCCAAACCCAGACATCATGCTGTAAGAAGAGGCCATGCATGGACATTCCGCTGGCTGGCTCCACAATTCCCAGCATCAGTCACCAGTCAGGTGAGGGAGCCCTCTTGAACATCAGTCTATTTTCCACTTTCAGAGGACTCCATCTGTAGCTACAGCCTCGCTGCCATCCCATGACACAGTCCAAGTGAGAATCACCAGCTGAGCCCAGTCAACTCATGAAAATTGTGATGAGAAAAGAAGAGTTCTTTTAGCCACTAAGATTTGAGATGGCTGTCACACAACAAGAGATAAGTGAGCAGCCTTTGCCAATCCATCACAGTAACTAATGGTTAATGAACTCAGGGACCCAAAATGCCTATCTTAACAGTTGATTCAAAGCCGCCAATTAATACATGCTCTTCCTTTCCTTTTTGGTTCAAATAAAGTTGGAATGAAACTGAGAAATATTGGGGGAACCTGAAATCATTCACATTTCTGAGCATCTAGCTGCTGCTCCTGGTTGAGTGTAGGAAATTCTATTCTAGAGACAAAACCAAAGATGAGAATCTACTTCTCCAACTCTCCTTCCACGTGGAACACCCCATGATTCTGTGATTCAGCCGTGGGAGCACCGTCCCCCGTGAGGGTTTCCTTAATGAGGCTTTCAGGAAGCCTGCTCTCAGGCACTTTCAGAATCCATGGCAAATGTACTTTATAACACAAAGGAAGCCTTCAGCCCTGTGATCTATTGAAATCAATTTAGAAGTTTGGATTGAGTTTTCATCTTCTGGTTATAAGTAGGGTGTATTTATAGAATGTAAAGGACTTCTTAACCCCGAGTGACAACTCAACATGAATTTCAAATGGGACCTTCTGTCTTCTTGTGGACAGTCCCATCTGCTCATCAACATAGCAACAACACATCTTTGAGATCATAGCACTCAGTACCTAATCAGCTTACCATCCATAAAATGACCAGAAGAGCAAAATTCAGGTTCTGAAAAACATTATTCCGAAGAAGAGGATGCTTTTCGGGTCATAGTTCTTTCTCAGGCAAGCTCAGAAAAAGGTACCCTCATTTTTGGTATGTTCTGCATGCTTAAAACAGAAGCTTCTTTGGATCAGGTTCTCTGCAGGAGGCTCCCCAACGTTCCCCCAGCCAAAATCAATGCCCCCCCCTCCATCCCCTGCAGTGAGTCTGCTGTGGCTCTGCTCCTACAACCTGGGAGAAAAAACAGCAGGATCCTGTTTGGTGTCCCTGAGTGGTCCTGGGGCTGGAGCACAGACCTGGGAGTGTTTGCACGCTCGGCGGGAGGCTGGGCCACAGGGGGGCAGCAGAGGGCCACGTTCTGGACCAGGGCAGCCTCTCCAAGCCGGTCGGAGTCTCCATCCTCCTCCATCCTCGCCTTTCTGGGCTCCTCCTCTACAGGTCCAGCTGGAGGAACTACTGACTGGTCAGATCCAGTCTGGAAAGCCTGGAGGTCCTCGTTCCTGTGTTTAGCTTTGTCCACTTTGTACAAGACTTGTCCACTTTTACTTGATCTTCATTCACTCATTGCCTGGTATGTTCCAGGCACAGTTCTGGGCACCGAGTGTACCACACACATGGGATGCAGTCCTTCCACGAATCCCTGCCGGTCTGCTGTGGGAGGCAGAGTGCCCTAGGGGAGACACACGTGCAGAGGACCGAGACCACCTGGGTCCAGCCTTGCCTCACAGCGCTATTAGCTGCAGGACCTTGAACAACCACCCTGTCTCCTGGAGCTCCTGGACACATCTGGTTCCTCGCACCTCTGGCCATCGCACCTGCGTTTCCTCTGGTCCAGGGAAGTAAGGATGGCCACTACCAAGTTTCTGAGGGCTGCGTGAGGACGGGAGGTTGGAGGGCTTCGCATGCCCCTTCCCTCGGGCCAGAGCTCCATTCCTGCCTCTCGCCAGCAGGCATTCATTGCACACCTCCTCTGGTGACTCAGGTCCTGGCAAGGCAGCGTGGCCGCGGAGATGGAGGACCTGCCCTGATGGAAATTACGTCCTAGGATGAAGCGGGAGCAATAAGCAGGAACGAGTAAATGTGCGATTTGTCAGGGGGGGATATGGGTTTACTCCGGTCTTGGAAAGTACCGTGTTGCCATAAAACTTGATATAAAATGAAGAAGCATTACCATTATTTTATTTTTTTAAAGATTTTGTTTATTTGAGAGAGAGAGAGAATGAGAGAGAGAGAGAGAGAGAGCATGGCAGGAGAGAGGGCAGAGGGAGAAGCAGACTCCCCGCTGAACCGGGAGCCGGCTGCGGGCCTCCATCCTGCCCCTCCGGGATCATGACCTGAGCCAAAGGCAGTCGCCCAACCAACTGAGCCTCCCAGGCGCCCACCATTAATTTATGTGGAACTATTTTGGAGGGTTCCCACACCCAAAGATACCTTTCAGTTACCTCAGGCCATATCATGCTGATGCGTGTGAAAAACAAATGGAGACGAGCACGGATTCTCACAAACAGCTCCGAGCTCAGGTGCGCTGATGCCCGACGCTGAGTGTAGTTCCCGGAGGCGGCGCTGGGGGGCGCCAAGCCCCCAGCTCCGGAGCGCCTTTGCCACAGCTTGCTGCAAAATAGATACTGCACGCTTGCCTTTTGTGCCCTTTTGTGTGAAAGCAAAAATCCTCCTATGTTCCTTTTCGTTAGTGGGAACAGGGACGGATGCAGGTATTCTGTAAAGGTGAAGCAGCCTAACACAAATTTTTGGAAAGTGGGGGATACCTGTCCGTGCCACGCAAGAAAGAGAAGCTGAGCCAGATAGAGGGGAGGGGGACCATGACGGTCATTGTTATCACCATGATCATGACTTTAGGAAGTTATCCACGTCATGAACCATAATCAACAGAATGGGTATAGAATGGATGTGGGTTTCCCTGCTAACCCCACAGTTGGAGTAGACGTGGGATTCTCTGAAAACAGGAGGACAGCCTGCAGGTGGGTGGGGGACACAGAGAGAATTTGAGTTCCCTGTGGAAGCATGAGTGGGAATTAGCCATGCTGGAGATGAGGTGGGTTGGGGGTGTGGGATGACAGGGGCGTGGAGAAGCTTGTGTGGACGGGGCTGTGAGCCGTGGCTGGGACCAGGTGAGGAGGGGTGGCAGCTGAGCTGGGAGAGGAGCAGAAGCATGTCCCACACTCACTGGCTCCCAGCACCTGCAGACACTGTGCTCAGGGACTTACCTGCATGACCGCCTTAAGGGCTCATGCTGGTCTGAGGAACGAAATCATCAATTGCAGGCATGTTGACCTTTAGCTTGCACATAAGAAATGTGAAAAGGTAGCATCTGTGCACAATGCCTCCTTAAGAGGAAAATATATTTGTATGCCCAGATATACCTGCAGGTATCCCCAGTCTGTCCAAGCAACTCACAGTGTCCAGCTAATGGTCCCCCAAGTGACCTGATTGATATTGCTAGCTGCTGGCAGGCCAGGATGGATGGCCTTGGATCAGGTTAGTGCATTTTTTACTAACTCCCCTCCATGCCCGCTTGGTGCCACTGCAGACTCCCCCCTGACACCCGTCAGCTCACCCCCACCTTGTTGTGCCTGATCTTCAAAGCGGCCTCTGATGCCCTGACTGCAAAGAGAATTT
This sequence comes from Mellivora capensis, assembly GCA_004024625.1. Lineage (NCBI taxonomy): Eukaryota > Metazoa > Chordata > Mammalia > Carnivora > Mustelidae > Mellivora > Mellivora capensis. The sequence continues at coordinate 9,243 of PISX010014289.1, forward strand.
TAAGCAAGGAACACAGTCTTGTACAGAGGCTGAGAAGGATACTTCTGTGGGAGCGACAAGAAGCCCATGGGAGAAGAGATGAGCAAGGAGGGCATCCCGCAGCCTGACTGGAAACAGGAAATGGTGTGGGAGAAGTCGCGGTTGTCTATTGATTCTTGATCCACTTGTTTACTTGTTCATTTGTGTGCTCATCTAGTAGTGTCATTTCTCATCGACCCCAGGGACGCTGAGACAAAGGGACATACTTTCTGTCTGCAGGAGCTCAGAGTCTAACAGCAGAAACAGAAGGGGGAACAAATTGTGATGTCTGTTGATGAGTGTCTTGCAAAATTTAACCTTTCTGCAAAATGTAATTAGTAAATTGACTTAACAGCTTAGTGCCTCAGTTTGCGTAAGTATAAAATGGGGAGAAATAACAGTGGGTATCTCAGAGGTCTGTTACGACTGTAAACAAGATGATTCAAAGGGAGAGATGATACTGGGCCGACTTTGTGGAATAGAAGTGCTAATATCTTAAGAATATTAGCTACCAGAATTGCTATTAATAATATTTGTTGACAAAAAAGGTTATATGGCCAAGTGTAGGATCATAGCAGAGACTAAAAACAGTAGCTTCATCATATAACCACTTTCTCCAAGGGCAGGGCAAGGGAAGTGGACTTGGGGAAGATTACAAAGTAAAAGATTATCTGTAATTTTTATTCACAATAATTTTGGAAGCATAGGAGATAAAATGTCAACATCCACTAATTTGGCTTGGTACGCATATGGGCATTTATTATATTACTATATCTTTACTCTTTTGTAGGTTTACTTCTTTTTTCAAAGTTGAAAAAATTCACAAGACAATGAAGCCAGGAAATTTTAAGTTGGGTGATAGGTAATTAAGATGGGCTGGATAAAATGTAGCTAAAACCCAGGGCTTGGGTTTCTGGGGGTAGGAGGCAGGGATACGCTGAAGGAGGCATTCAGGATACGCACAGAAATAGGGGATGTTAGATCTGGAAGAGGAATGGGAAGGAGACCACCTTTGGAATACTGAGTCCATCCCAAGCACTGTGTGGATTATTTGTTTGTTTGTTTGGACTGACCTTAATGGGAAATGTAGTAACGTGCAGAAACGTGCATAGTGTGAATGTATACCTAACCAATTTTTGGACAGTGGACATCATAGGAAAGTAGTGGTTCTCAGCCACAGCAGTTGTGCACCTTAGGGGACATTTGGCAAAGTCTGTCGACATTTTTCATTGTCATAACTTGGGGAGCACATACTAATACTATATAGTGGGTAGAGACCGGGGTTGCCAGTCAATACCTTCCAATACAGGGGACAACCGCCACGGCAAGGAATGATCCAACCCAAGAGGAAAATAGTGTGGTGATTGAGAATGCTCAGGTAAGCACCAGCCAATCAAGAAATAGGGGATCCTGAACTCTGTGCGGACCCTCATTCCTCTTCTCAACCATGCCCTTCCCTTCCCATCCTGTGACTATTTTGACCTCTAAGATAGCCAAACTCCTAGTTTTCCTCAAGGTACCCCCAAGTATGCATCCATAGGTGTCTGCACTTAATCCAGGTTTTTCCACTAACATGATGTTGGGCCTTGAGCAAATTCCTTCAGCTCTCTGTGGGCTGCATCTGTAAAGTGGGACCCTGACACTCTCCAGTGACAGACTGTGTCACAGCAGCTGGTGTATGGCTCGCCACTGGAACTGTGCCAAGCACATTGGAGGAGTCCTGCATGCTCATTGTTTTATTCTCTCTGGTGTGTTGACCTCAACAGCAGAGGACTGAAGTCTTCTGGGGGCGGGGTGGGTGGCTGTCATTATAATGTAAGTGCTGGGCTTTCAGAAACCACAGTGGGCACCCTCAGAGCATGAAGGGGGCCAGGCCTTTGCAGGGCATGATGCTCAGCACTCTCCCCAGGACTGCCTGTCCTCCAGGGACCGCTTGGGCCCCCTGACCAGCCTCATCCCCCTCTCCAGTGCTGTGACAGACGGGGCCATTTTGACTCATCGGGATTTTTGGCAGGAAAAGAGCAGATAACAAATTGGGTTCTACATGGAAACGGCTCCCCATTGTGTGAACGACACTCTTGTCTCTGTCCTTGTATTACTATGCTCCCCCCCAATCCCCTGGTCCTGGCCAGACCACATGCCCTTTCTCTCAAGCCTTCCAGGCCACCAAATCCACCTGAACCAAACACATACTTGATTAAAAGGGAATGCGGGTAAAAGGGGTTACGGCACAAGGAACGGCTCCCCATTGTGAAGCTCAGGGTGGATGAATTCGGTGACCTGCCTTCTCACCTGTGTGTTCCTCTACCTGAGATGGTTAACCTCGTCTGCCACTATCTGCCACCCCCCTCACCCAACTAACACTCACTGATTATCCAGGTTTTGGTGACCTTTTGAGTCAGTGGAGGTTGCCTGGGTCTACATTCAGCTCTGCCACCGATTCTCTGCAAGGCACTCGACTTCCCGGTGTTTCTCTCTCTGCATTTGCCACCTGGAGATGAAAACACCTTGAATGCCGGGTTATAGGAATGTTAAATGAGACAGAAGTGAAGGGGCTGGGACACGGCCAGCACTAGGGAAGCATTCCCTCTTGTTGGTGTTGCTGTGATGGTGCAGAGTGAGCTCGTGAGGCATAGGGCATTGCGGGAAGACGGGCTGTGGCTATAGGCTCTGCTGCCAAGGAGCTTGGTGATCTTGACCTTCTCTTTCCTTATGTTGCCAGGCTGCCTCCACGGTGCATCCGAGGTAAGAATAGTGCTCTGAGAATAGAGTTGTTATGGTGACAGTTCACGGAGCTGTTTCTGCTAGGACGAGAAAAAAAAAAAAAAAAAAAGACTTAGCTAATTGCCTAACCAATACTAAGTCCTCCGTGATACTGGTTACAATTAGGAAAGGAATAAAAACCACCACGCAGGAGTGCTGTATCACGCCAGGGGATTCTCAAGTGTTTGACAGACACTTTGTCCCAAAGTTTTTAAGTTGCTTCGATGAGATCAAAGGCCAGGCAGATTCTCAGTTGTTGCATTAGTGGTGTTGTAATGCCCACTTCTGGGAATGTTCTTCCCTCCATGCCTCCTCCCTCACCTGCTCCCGTAGCTCCAGCCCGAAGGGTTTCCGGACCCTGCTGGTACTTCTCTGCAGCCCACATCACCAGCCTTCGCACTTCTCATGTTCTCTGGGTTCTCCGCACGGGGGCAGGGCTCTGTCTGGTTGGCTGTCGGATCCCCAGTTTCGGGTCCAGCGCCTGGCACAGAGTAAATAAACATTCTACTGAATTTGTGACTTACTGTAAATTCAATGGCATTACATTTTATCACCCAAAGATAAGCTTAATTCATGTTCTGTGTGTATTCGGGGTTCTCTTGAGAGTGCCTGTTGTGAGAGTGTAAGTCAAGGCACTGGCCCTACCCACATTATTAGTTATCAAGACTTCTCACACAGCTGTTAAGAGGCTGAGATCACTGTCAAGCCCCTCCCCTGAACTGGAACCTTTCACAGAAGTTTGTCCTTTGAACTGGAGAGACAGACTTTCTCTAGTACTCCATCCAAGTGTTTCCATAGTAACCACTGTCACTTCAAAGGTGCCAGAATGTCTCCCTCCTACATCCGACTTCCTCCCTCCCTGTGTGCCGTTCAGGTGACACCAGGCAGTTGGAATGAGTCTTACCAAATGTTTCACAGCTGGCAGGAGCAGGTGCACCTATTAAATAAATTACTCAAGCTACCTAGAGCCTGGTGTGTCATCTTCCTTTGACTCCAGAGAGAGACCTACTTTCATCAGTTCTACTGTCCATGAGGCATCCCTGAGCTGAATCAAGGCTCATTGTCCTGGGGCATTGTACATGAGTGGTTCTCTATAAATATGGGCTGATGGTGTGAACATACATATGTACCTATAGATAATACATGCATATGTATATATATATATATATATATATATATATATATATATATATATATGATTCTTATTTTCTTTACTAGTTGCTTATCTTCTTATACTCTATGCCTGATTCAGTGGGTGTTATTTATTTATTTATTTGTCTGAGAGAGAGAGAGAGAGAGAGTGAGAGAGCACACAAACAGGGGTAGTGGCAGGCAGAGGGAGAAGTAGGCTCCCCACTGAGGAGGGAGCCTGATGTGGGGCTTGATCCCAGGACTCTGAGATTATGACCTGAGCCAAAGCCAGATGCTTAACCAACTGAGCCACTCTGGTGTCCCTCAATGGGTGTATTTTATTTTATTATTTTTTAAACATTTTATTCATTTGACAGACAGAGATCACAAGTAGGCAGAGAGGCAGGCAGAGAGAGAGAGGGGGAAGCAGGCTCCCCGCTGAGCAGAGAGCCCCATGCGGGGCTCGATCCCAGGACCCTGAGATCATGACCTGAGCCAAAGGCAGAGGCTTAACCCACTGAGCCACCCAGGTGCCCCCAATGGGTGCATTTTAAACATGAAGTATAACAACATGGGATATCACTTTCCTGTATTCAAAAGATGAGATTGTAAGGTAAAAGGTTCTTCTCATAATCATCTGGAATTGGAGGGATGATTTATTAATTCCTATTCTAAATCTATTTATCCTGAAATTCCATATCTAGGAATACGATACCCCTACACCATAAAAGAAAGCACTGACAATCCTCAAACCTAAATGGTTTAACTACATAGCAGTTTATTATGGGTTATTTATGCTTCTGTGAGCTCCAGGACAGTGCATCTGGTGTTGGCTGGCCTCACTCACACACCGTTGCCTTCTGTGGGTTGTACATGCACCTTTGCTCATCTTGACTGGGCAGTATCTTATAGTCAGACATGGGCTGGGTAATGGCCAGTGTCTAAAGGAGAGGAGAGTGGATGTGTGCAAACACCTTCTCAGGCTTCTGCTTATTTCAGTTATGCCTCAGGTCACATGCCCAAGTTCAGAGTCACGTGAGAGGCAGTTTCCAAGGGCGTGAGTGCAAAGAGGTCTGAGAGTTAGTTTGGGGCTCTTGCTGTAATCATTCTGCCACCAACACTACTGCACCATGTTGGAGAACTTTCTATGATACCAGATACTTGAAACTTATTGAATCTTGTTTTATGGTCCAGAATGTGGTGATCATTTTTTAAAAATTTCCAATTTCATGCATACTTGAGAATAATTTGTGATCTCAGACAGTTGGGGCAGTGTTCTATGTGTCCCTTAAATCAAGTTTCTTCAGTGTATAACTCAAATCTTACCCATTGTCATTAATGTTTTGTATGCTCGACACAGTAAATAATTGAGAGGTTATGTTGAATTTTCCTAGTATGTTGGAGATTTCTTAATTTTGCCAATTTCTCTTCTCTATATCACACACACACACACGAACACACACATACACACACATATTTTTGGGAGAAAGAAAATGAGAGAGGGGGCGTGGAGGGAGAGAGAGAATCTGAAGCATACTCTGAGCTGAGTGCAGAATGTGATGTGGAACTTAATCCTAGGACCCTGGGCAGACATCACGAGTCTGATGTTTGGGGCACGTGGGTGGCTCAGTTGGTTGAGCGTCTGCCTTTGTCTCAAGTCATGATCCCAGGGTCCTTGGATCGAGCCCCACGTCAGGCTTTAATGTACCCTTTCCAGCTTTACTGAGGTGTAACTGACATAAAAAGGATAAGTTAGTTAAATGTACATTGTGGTGATTTGATGATATATGTATACATTGAGATGAAATGCTCCCCCCATCTAGTTAATTAACACATTTTTTTGGTATTTTGAGACTACTTTATTAGGAACTTATTGCAATAGAACTATATTCAATAATCTGTAGTCATTAAAATTCTTTTCCTCTTAAAGTCTATTGTGTATATTACACAATATTTTAAGACTAATCCAGTCTTATTTTGGTTATTTCTGTGGCATACCTTTTTCTGTGTTTTTACATTTAGTGTGTCTGAGTTGCATCTCTTATAAATGGGACACAGTTGTGATTATTTTTAATCCTATATTAAAATTTGAATGATTTACTTATTTATTTGAGAGAGAGAGTGAGGGGAAAGGGCAAAGGGAAAGAGAGAGAGAATCTGCAGCATATTCCTCGCTGAGTGTGAAGCCTGAGTGGGGTTTGAACCCATAATCCCAAGATCATGACCTGAGCCTGAACCAAGAGTGGGATGCCTAACTGACTGAGCCACCCAGGGGCTCCTATCCTATATTAAGGTATTTTAAATAAAGAGTTTGGCTTATTTGTAGTATTTAGAGCATATGGACTTACTTTTTCATTTTCAATTTATTTATAATTTTCTGTGACCCTTCTTCTGCCTCCTCACCTTTTCTGGTCTACTTTTCAACTAATGACTTTCAGATTATTATTTTTTTTGTCATTTCATTTATATTATTTTATTTTGTTTTTTTATTCTACTGTTTTTTTGAGTTAAACCCTCTGTTTATGTTCTTTTGAATGTTGCCATTGGATTTTTGCATAATTATTCTTACTTTTCTAAACAAAAGCAAGAGATTTTGTTATTCACATCATGATTGACACTCGACAACTGTTCAGAATTTTGGTTTGACTGATTTAATATTTCATAGTTTCAGCAATATGCCATTATCATTATCATTCAGACAGTGTTTACATTTGCTCATATTTGAAAAACTTTGCTACTATGTATCTGTTCTTCTTGCTTCTTAGAAATACCTTAGTTACACTGTATGAAGGGCAGACTCTGATTTTTGTTTGCTTCCTTGAAATGTCTTTGTTCTTGAGGTAGAGTTTTATTGAATAACCCATTCCAAGTTGATAATTAATTTCTCTTAGTTCTTAGAAGGTATGGTTCTCATGTTTTCTGGCTTCTATTTTTATTGAGAAGTTGCTATAAGATTAATTCTCATTCTTTAATAACTGATCTGACTTTTGGGCTGCTTTTAAGATTGTCATTTTGTTTGTGGTGTTCTATTTCATGACACTGTGTCTGATGTTGGATTTCTTTTTTATTTATTCTATTTGACAGGCCTTGAATTTCTCATATTTGTGGACTTATGTTTTTCAAAGGTCTAAAGAATGATCAGGAATTGAAATTTCATTTATTTATTTATTTTAAGGAGTTAAAACTTTAAATACGGCTTGTTTTCTGTTCTCCTTGTTGTGTGCATCTAGGATGCTCACATTAGATGTGAACTTATGTTAGACATTCGCAGTCTCCCATCAGTGTCTCTGACTCTCTTTTTTCCACCTCCTCACATTGTTATTACACATTCTTGAGAACGTCTGCAAGCCCCTGTTCTGACACGAATTCTGGCTTCTACTGTGGTCAGTCTGCTCCTGAGGCTCCCTCGGCTGGGGTCTCATTGTTGGCTCATTCACCCTACATGCTAGTCACCTTCTGGCTGGAAACACCCAAATAATAGAAGACTATATTTTCGAGGTTCAACTGAAGGTAGAGTCCTGTGTGTTTCTGTGTGATCTATGAAAAGAGGACATGAAGCAGGGTCCTGGTTGTTGCTGCTGGCTAGCCGGAGCATGGAACAGAGGGTAACTGGTAATAGTTCTTGCCCTTTCCCCATGTCCTGGATGCTCACAGCCAGTAGCAATGGTGGTGAGAGCAGAAGCCACTTCTTGGCCAGCCTTGGATAGGAGTTTGCTTATCTGTCGTCAGGAGTTTTGCTTCCCAAAGGTGAGCCAACTCTGTGGGGGTGACAGTGAGTGTGTCTTGCTCCTGAAATTGCTATCTGGCCATGTGGGTGGATCACTTCTGATGGTTTGGGGAGTCATTCCAGGAACCAGATTATTTGGGAAAAAAACTGATGCCTGGATTCAATCCTTTCTGTGAATAGCTATAATGATTTAATTTCTCTTTCACATGCACAACATGGGCTGGAACACTATTAGCTGTGCTTTTAATTTGGACAGTTTTATTCCTGTTTCTAAAAGTTCCATTCATTTATTTTAAAATAAACCTTCCTTATTGCTTTAGAGTGTGTATTAGTTTGCTAGGGCTGCTTATATCAAAGTGCCACAGATGGGGTGGCTTAAACAATAGAAATGTATCCTCTCACAGATCTGGAGGCTGGAAGCCTGAGATCAAGATATGAGCAGAGTCATTGCCTCCAGGATCTGTGAGGGCGAATCTATTCCAAGCCTCTTTCTCTGGCTTCTAGGGGCTTGTGGGCAATCTTTGATGTTCCTGGCCTTGGGGATTTACCACCCCAGTCTCTGCTTTCATGTCCACATGGCAGTCTTGTGTGTGTGTGTGTGTGTGTGTGTGTGTGTGTAGCAATTTCTCCTTTTTTGTAAGGACACAAGTCATATTGGATTAGGGGCCCACACTGCTCCCATATGAACTCAACTTTCCTTACTGCATGAAGTGACCCCGTTTCCAAATAAGGCCACATTCTGAGGGATAGGGTGTTAGAACCCAACATATGAACTTTGTGGGTGACACAATTCAACCCGTAACAGATAGAAACTTGTCCCTTGCTAGTTTTTATATCATATTTTATATCTTCTAACATCTCATAGCAAGTTACTTTATAACGTGTACCTATCATGTGTGATATGCAAAATCACAAAATTGTTTTTATTTCGGTTGACATGTTGCTCACATATTTGGTTATTTTTGTTTCAAAATTCATGCTTTGTTAAACTATGGGAATCTGAAGTTTTGTTTGTGGCTTATTTTCCTCCAGAGAGGATTTACATTTGCTTCTGCTTGGAACTGCTCCTGGAACCTTCCTAGGATCTCATTAATGTCACTCAGGGGTCCCTCTGCAATGCCAGTCAGGTGACATCATTTCCCCCCCTCCTGGCAGACCACAGGCAGAATTTCTCCTAAGTTTGTGTTGGTCCCAGAGATTGGGTTAGAGTCCCTGGTGAAGTACTGTTTGCTTTCTCTCCTGGGCTTGGTCTTTCTTTAAAGTTGCAAAAATGACTCTTCACGTTAGCATTTTCTTTGCTTTCTTTCCCAGGACCCACATTTACCTTACGATGTTTTGCATGCTTGTTTTGAAAACTAAATTAGGGGTAAGGTACCAAAAATAACTTCTTTAGAGGGAACTGGCCTTCAGATGAAGTCTCTCTCTCTCTGTCTCTGTCTCTCTCTATCTTTTTTTTTTTTTTCCAGGAAACCTCTTTTCCAGGAAACATTTTTCCCCAGGAAACCTTATTCCAGGAAGCCTCGAACTCTCACTTTTCAGAGAAGAGGATGTGAGTTGTGCTCTGAGTCCTCTCACAGACAAGTGGAGCATGCTTCGGTAAGGCAGTCTCCTGCTTACTTGCTCATCACTTGATTCAGCAAATATTGGTTGAGTCACATGTTGACCCAAATCCTCTTTCAAAGTGAAGCAGATTGTATTTATTTGGGAATCATGCTTCACTTTTAAAGCTTATAATTCGACACTTATATTATGATACCTGATACTTTCTTATCTAGTTTTGTCTCCTTTTTATTTCACTGAGTTGGAGAGGGTGGGGTTGGAAACATGATTGTGCTATGCTTGTAATATGCTGATGGAAAGATGACAGCTGCTGAAATCACCCCAGAGAGAAGCTCTTATTGCCAGGGGAATAACACCAGTGAGATAGACATGAGGAGGACAAGAGCACCCAGTGGGTACAGAGGAAGGTTTGCTGATCCTTCACAGAAGTATAAACAGAAAAATGCAACTGTTTCACAAAATGTGTTAGAATGAATTTGTGGGAGCAGACATGTATACATAAAAAGTCCATTAATATTTATTATTTGCTGGATGCAGAATATCCTCTATAATGCCAAAGTGCATAGAGCCAATAAATATAATATATCATGTTTACATCACCTTAGAAGTTCAGCATTCCCAGGTCAGAATTGATCACTTCATACTGACTCTTGATATGATTCTACAAATTAAGTCATTGATGCCAATAGTGTCAAGACCATGGTGCCTGGTTTTGAGGAGCCAGGAGTCCCATACTGGTGGCCAGCTGGGTTAAAGACAGCATCATGTGTCATATTCTCATAGGTGGCTTCCATTAAAATAGAAATACTTATTAAGATAATAATGTATCTCATTTTTTTTTACAAACCCTAATTTCAACCCAGATAGTATATATACTGTAGAAAAAGAGTAAACAACATAAATGCCTCGATTCTTCTCTCATTAAAAATTCTAAGTCACCACATAATCAAACTCCAGTTTCCACTAAGTTAATTCCACCCAGAAACTCTTAACTGGAGGTAGAATGTTCCAGCCCATGAAGCTTTATAAATCAGGGCTTAATAAATTAAAGCTGGTTTGCCATACTGCTTCTTATGTGTTAAGGACAAATCTTGATCTAGAAAATAAAGCTGTGTGTCCCAGGATCAATTGGATAGGAGGCTGCTTCCTCTTCTTGGCAATAAACTCATTTCTTCCAGTAGAAATGTGGTAGAAGGGTTTCTGAGTTGGATACTGAGAGCTTGGGTACAAAACAGCTCTGTTTTATTTGACAACCTTCCAAAACTTTGCCACAAATCTATGTCCCCCCACTTCTCTTTCTAGTCCATATAGACCATTATAGTTTCTCTATTCACATAATTTTCATTTGTTAGAACAAGGTACAGCTGTTTCGGGGGAAAATGTTTTGAGAAAGTAGTTTGCCTATAAATCCATTTGCTTCACAATAATTAATTTGAACAAACTCCAAAAATATGCTTTAATAACTTCTCAGATCCCAATTAGGGCCAAATAAATCTCTTTCATTTATGGCAGAACCGATCTGATTAGGTTTCTTGTTTGGTGCACTACAAGCATGCGGAATATCTACCCTGAGGGACATCAAGCGAAATCCACATCTTCAGATTTATTTAACCACAAATGCATATTTATAAATTTCAACAGACTTTACTAATTAATTTTGCATCATGCTAATGATTTTTCTTTGTGACAACTGATTATATTAGGAGGGATCACAGCCAGATCTAGAGCCATTTGCAGTCACTGTTAGTTTGGAGAGAAATGAAAGGAAACAACACAGAAAACAATTTTCAGGGACGTGGCTCTTGAGAAGTGATTACTGACTTCACCAAATGGCTACCAAAGCAACCCAATCAATGCCTTTCATTTAGTAAGATCCGTTATATGGTCCATTTCACAACTAGGTGTATTTGCACCCGAGATCTGCTGAAGAAAATGACTGTGGTGAGGTCTGTGCAGAGGCATGACATCAAAGGGCCTGAAACGGCCCCCAATTTTGAGAAGGAAATGTTATGAGGACAGAAGATCAGGCAAATAGAAGGGGTCATGGATAGGGTGCCGGCAACCTGAGTCTTCTTACTTCTGCTTCTCGGTAAGAGGAATTCCAAATTGGCCAACTAGAGGCATTGAAAGAAGTCCAGAAAAGGTGGAGTGGGCTGGTTTGAGGGAATAGGAGAATAGGATGCGTTGGATGGGGGAAGTGATGTTGTGCTTTAGCTGAATGGGATCTGTGTAGTGAAAGAAAGTTGAGCAAAATATCATGGTATTAAACTGATTTCCTGCTGGCTTGGAGTGGGGATGGTGGGGGCAGTTCACAGGGTCCTATTAGAGTCAGCTGAAACAGTCATACTTTTGTGTTAGAAAAGGGACTTTAAGAAACTCCTGGAAAGCATGGAGGTCATCCTTTTAATTGAATTATGGAGGTAATAAGAGGTCCTCAAAGCATTTCTGGCTTAAATATTGCACGTCTTCAGGTGTCCGTAGTAAGACAAAGTAAGAGTCAGGAGCTCCCAGAGAAGAAGTTACGCCTCAGACCATGAGTCCTCAGAGTTGTTCTATCAGTGTTAGATGCATTAGTGTTAGATGTTCTATTAGCAACACTTGTAGATCTGTTCTTCTATAGAAGGATATAGGATAGATCTCCAAGTAGAACAACATCCTGGCTGGTCAGGGAAAATTAAACATTTTAGGCTCAAATTATATTTTCAAAATCTCTTCTAACCAAATGGGAAGCAGCTGGGAAATGAGAAAGTTCATGACTGTTTCTGGAGAGGGTGTTGCAGAGCAGAATTTGACTGAGATTTTAGATTCAATAAATCAGGCTGGAAAATGGATAGGTGTGGGATATATTCCCCAAACCATCTGTTTATCTGGACACAGTCTGATCAAGAGGGCTTCAAACCAAGGCTGAAGGGGAAGCAGAGAACAGGAAAAGACATATAGAACTTGAGTTGGTTGACTACTTGGGTATATGGCTTAGTAATTTACTTAGGTTTGTTTAAGAAAAGAAGTGGATGACTTCCATGGCTAAGGGGAGTGCCTCACAGTACAAGGGCAGGGCTGCAGGTAGAGGATTCTGTGCATTTTAGATCTTTAGGAGTCTTTCTCTTTCAGACTGGCACATCCTAGGCTCCTGTTTTCCATTCAAAATGGCAGAAAGAAGCTGCTGGTTGGTCATCGACTGTTGCATTCACTCAATAGAGCAGCCCGGTTGGCTCAAGTCTTTTGGTCCCCATTTCCGGTTGGCTCGATTAGGAGTCCAATACTGGGTAATCAACTGTGGGGTGTGGAGAGGCGGCTGGGCCATGATATGTTTCTCCAGGGGCCACTGCAAGCAGGTGGATCAAGGTCCTGTGAGAGAGTGAGCATGAGAGAGTGAGCATGACAGAGGAGGCCAGCAGTGCTCCACAGTTACAAGGGGAGTTTGCCATACATTGAGTCAACAACATTGGAAGAGGGGCTTAGTAAACACAAAAATAGGCAGCCAGACACAGTCATAACCAATACTGTGGGAGAGATAAGCCATCCCACGCATAAACTCGAGGCCCCTGTGGGGCGCCTGGGTGGCTCAGTTGGTTCAGTGGCTGACTCTTCATCTCAGCTCAGGTTATGGACTCAGGGTTGTGAAACTGAGACGAGCATCCGGCTCTCCACTCAGCATGGAGTCTGTTTGGGATTCTCTCTCCCTCTCCCTTTGCTCCTCCCATTCACGATCTCTTTCTCTCTAAAATAAATTAAAACATAAATAAATACTAAGACAAAACAAAAACCTTGAGCTCCTACAGTAGTGGACAGTGGGCTCTGAGCCTTAACATCTGGTGTTGCTGCCTCTTTAGCATTGAACAAAGTCCCAGTTGGGATTCTGAGCTGAAAATAAACGGAATGAATACATGAATCATCAGAAAGTGTAAATATCTTGGGATTGCTTTTAAAAGGAGGAATTTTACAAAGGAGGGTGGTTAGATGATTTGTGGAGAAGTGTTTCACTGGGGCTGAACTTGGGGCCACCATTACTAACACTTTTTACCTTGACTGGACATGAAGTGGGTCACTTGCTCTATTGAAGCATCAGAAGATGCCTAAAGCTTGAATCAGCTCCCCAGCCCACTCCAGATGAAGAACTTGGATCTTTAATTTTCAAATTTACAGACCCATGTGATAAAGTGGTTCATGTCCTCTTCTGACATGCGTCAGTATTAAATTCTTTCTTTACCTAAACATTTTTCCCCTGAACCCCGTTTTGTTTGGTCAGATCAGTGTATATCACGTAACATCAATTGTTTGCATTCAGCATTTGGTGATTCCTAGAAGTGCTGTGGATAAACTTCCTTGATTTATTTATTTAAATTTACCTTGGTGAGCATTCATGGGTATGGTGTCCTTAGAAGGATTATAGGTTGTAACCAGGCACCATTTGGATTGTGAAACATACCACCAGATATCAAGGGGACAGGACTAGGGGAATGAAGACAGGGATAAGGTAGTTTACAGGAGATTCCATTTTTCCCACTCACAGCTATTCCTTGATACATGGCAGAGATGACATTTCTTTCTTGCAAGCCCCTTTAAATTCTAGTTTATATTTTCAAGCATTTAATAAGAGTCTCTTTTGCCCACCTAGTAGATACCGGCCGCTATCTATTATCATGTGATATTCACCATGGAGGGTTGGGAAGGATTATAAATAGTATTATCATCTCTTGGTAGATGAGCACGTGAAGACTCAGAGAGATTAAGTAATCAATTCAAGACCACCAAGCTAATATAAGAAAGTGGTGTTTTCTTAGTGACTATCTATAGGTTCTGGACTGGTGCTTTAACTGACTATGCACCTTCTACCAGGCAAATCCCAGAAACCAGTCTCATCCCAGAACTTTCTTTTTGCTGAATGGCCCCATTCCTTTCTTCTGCAACTATAAATTGACTCTCCCCAGAGTTGGCTTCTCTGGTGTAGCCATGTCCATGTGACTTTTCTTTCTCCCTAAACAAAACAGAACCAATCAATCCATCAAACAATCAAAAGACCCTCTTTAGAACAGGTAATATTGATATCCATCTCATAAGTTAAATTACTCAATTTATTGATATGAGTTAGGTGCTTACTGGGGATTACCACAGCATTAGCTATTATCAGTAGTATTAGAATAATTATCTACTATATATCTTAAAAGTAACATAGCCTATAAATCTGGTCATATCAAAAGAGCCATGATCCTTTTTGGAAAATAAACAAAGCAGTTGCTTAAATGTGCATTGTACATTTGGAGTAATTCCTATTCAGGCAAGCTGGTTTTATATTCATGACAAGCATTTTCAATTTTAATATGTTTGCTTACATGAGATGCAGATTGTAATTTAATGGCAGACTGTTTAATTATGCCTTCATTTGTATAAATTGTAATGTTGCTCCTGAATAAATGAAATAAAAATCTCTTTAATTTCCTTCTCAATATTTAATTTAAATCAACGATAAACAGTGCCCGTCTCTTTGAAACAATGTTAATTAATATTCAGAAGACTAAATTTGTTTTTGGATGTATGGTATGTGTGGCATGTTGGTTTCATAATTGAACTGGAAATAAGATTGATAGAGTTAAATAACCTTTAAAAAGGGAAAAAAATACTGTACAATTCTATTTAATGTATCTCTGCCAGTAGGAAAATGCACAATATGGGCTTTACATTTCCGACTGCTCATATAATTGTCATCCAATATGTAACTTAGAGTGTAGCTTTTGAAATATTTTTTAAATACACCACATAATTATTCAGATTGTAGAAACATTATTTTTTCTGTCAACTTGACCCGGCCTATTTGTAAATCCTATTAAAGAATTAATAACGTGAGGAGGAGAGTGAGGACAATAATTTTGCTCAGGCTTCATATCCCAGATGCTACATCCTTGTACTAGATGACTGAAACAAGATGGTGGCCTTCAAGGAATTTGTCCCTTAATGCAAAGACAAGGTCCAGAAAAATGGACAGTTTTAATACTTACAAAGTGATGAATACCTTCACAGAGAGTAATGCAGTATTCACGTTGGTGGGGGACGTGGAGGACAACCAGCATTGCCCAAGTTAGCACCACCACCTTCGTTAGTGATAATCATGGGGTGTTGAGTCTCCCTGTGACAGTGCTCTAGGTGATTTCTGTTAGCTCATTTGATCCTTGTAATGCTCCTGCATGAAAACTCAGGCCCAAGGATAGTAAACAGCAGACACAGGAACTGGACCTAGGGTAGTCTTGTCTTAAGGTCCAAATGATTAACTTCCCTATTATATGGCAAACCTCACGAAACACGCACATAGGAATGTTCAGATACCCAGGACAGGTTAAGTCAATGGTTTGGAATGGGCATAGGTTATAGGACACTATCACTGAGGTTCATGCTGGTAAAGGCAACCCGACAGGTTAAAATATAATCCAAAGGCAGAAACTATCAGCATAATTTAGAAATTATCTGTGCTGTGAAATTTCATTCCATGGGTAACCAAAGCAGTAAGGGAATTGAGGAAAGAGTCCACTATGAAGTCATAAAATTTGAAGACACCAAGGGTTATGAAGGCACTAGAAGAATCTGACTCTTTTAAGAGAAACTGTCACTGGTACATCAAGAGCAGAAATACTGGAGACCCACACAAGGGGGTCTCCAGTTCCTGAGAGGCTCTGAGTCAGCAGGGATGTTGTAAGGGAATTGTGTCAGGCCCCAGTGGGGGTTGTGGTGAATCCAGCAAGAGATGCAGACTGGGACAGGGCAGCAGGTGGTGGTAGAGGTGTTAAAAGTGAATTCACACATCACCTCCATGCATGAATCAGGACCGGTCAGCCCAGGAGACCCAGACCTGCTGCTTTATCACTGCTTTTGCTTAGTCTCATCTTCTCAGTGTCAGAGAATGCAACCATGAACTTAGGTCTGAGAATTTTCCATCCAGACTCTTTCAGAAGAGAGGGCAGATCTTGTCTGTTACTGAATGCCAGGCCATGCTTCTCCGGTGAGTGACTACAGTGCCAGAGAATGGCAATCCAGGGCAGTGGTCCTGCCATGAACCCCTGGAAGCCTTGCACACAGCCACATAGGCCAATGCAGGTGAAGGCTTGACCTGCAACTAATCTGAGTCTTGGGAAGACACCTTGTAGTCCTCTGGGGATGGGAGGGGTTGGGGGATGGGGGACTTGGAAGGGGCTCCTACCAAGCCATCGCCTACTCAGCCCTGGGAGGCTGTCATGAGACAGCTCTTATCACCTCCTGGGTTCTCCTGGAGCATGGGCTTTTGCCCCATGTTCTCAAAACAGAGTTTCAGAATGTATAAGTGCTCATGCTTGGAAATAGCTTCTTAGAAATGGGGTGCATTATTTAATCGGGCTCTGCAACAAATTGCTGAAACATGGAGGTTTGAGAAAACAGAATGTGATTCATGGCTTTTGAGGGCAGAAGTTTGAAATGAAGATGTTGGCATGGCCTCACCCCTTCCAAAGGCCCTTGAGAAGGATCCTTCCATGCTTCTTCTAGCTCCTGGTGACACTTGCCTGGTGTCCCTTGGCTTGTGGCTGATCGCTCTAGTATCTGCCTCTGCTCCTCCATGGCCTTTCCTCCTCTGCCTGTGTCCTGTCCTCTCTGGTAGGGACACTGGCCATTGGAATTAGGGCTCACATCAAATCCGTGAAGATATCTTCTCGAGATGGTTAGCTAATTACATCTGCAAAGACTATTCCAAATAAGCTCATATTCTCAGGTTCTGGACAGACATGCATTTGGGGGACACTATCCAGCATGGTCCCAGGTTCCGCCAGCTCATGATGCACTAATCTACCCTCTTTTGTTGTAATGTTGTCCTTTTTGGTGTATGAAGTAAGGATCACAGGCGGCTGGTGCCTTTGGCTGACATTCCCTTCACTATGCAAGTTGTAAATTGTCTGAATCAAACAGTGGTTGGTGTGTTTCCCTGGTGAGTCCAGTTGGGTGTTGGGCTTGGCCCTACCTTGTCTTGTGTGTGTAGTTGACAGTCACCCATCCAGAAATTGAAGCCCAAACTCAAAGCCAACCAGTGCTCCTCTGCCTTCCTCCAGTGCCCTGGTTCCTGACAGTTCTGTGGCTTCTCCACTGACTGGATTCCTGATCCCTGCTCTTTCTTGGTCCCCCATCACTTCTTGCCTGGATTACTATTACTGCTTCCTCATTGCTTTTTCTCCCTCTTGTCTTACCCCATCTCACTACACCTGGCACACCACTGCTAGATTGATTACCTGGAATTTTTAAAAAGTGCCACCACACTCCTGGGTTTAAACCATGTAAGGGATTCCCTTTGCCTATGGATTAAGACCAGATCTCTTATGGCCCAATTCACAGACCCCACATGTGCTAGCACCTGCTGCCACGTGAGCTGCCATGTGGCGTGTGGCTCGCTGGCGCGTGGCAGTGTCTCCCTCTGCCCACACCACAGGCCCTCTGTCGGAGGGTCACCTAACCCACAGCGGCAGTCATTTGGTCTATGTAATCAGCCTCTGTAGCCTTCTATTTTGTGGCAATCGTATCCTCTTGCACATTTTCCTATCTCCATAGAGTGCTGACGGTGACATCCCTTGCAAGATTTTCTGAGGATTAAAAGTGGAAAAGCACTTGGTGCACAGAAGGCACTCAACAAATTCTGTTTTCTTTCTCATCGTTGTAGCTGACCCAGCCATGTATCTTGCCCATAGCTGATGTTCATTATGTTTGTAGATCAGTTGTTGAAACAATCAAGACCTCCATATCCTTTTGGAAGCAATCACCGTAAATTAGCTTTATAATTCTCAAAATAGCTAAATGTCAACAGCAAGTTTATGCTATTTTTTCCTCCTCTAATTACCCCTTAACTTCCTCCTATTTTGAGAGCACCCTTCCTCCAATTTTTTCTTCTCCTTGGCATATTAGATAGACTGCTGCATTTCTCAAAGCTTCCCCCTTGTTCTCCTGTCCTATCCCCTTCCTATTTTCCCACTTGAAGAGTGAGTCATTTATGATCTTGTAGGCTCTCAGATAACTCTTTGCACCCAGAGCAGGAGTCGTTTCTCTGAGGCACAATGCTGCATTCTTTTGCCCATGCCATTGTTTCATTTTACAAACACTCATACAGAGCTCAGGGGGCCAAGCCCTGGGCTGAGTGCTCTGCACAAAAAGATGAATAGTAGTGTTTTCCAAACCTATATGGTCTGGTCCCAGTCTGGACTTTTCCTCCCGCCATTTACTCCTCATGCTTGCCTTTGTGGACTACTTTAATAATTCTGGATTCTTTTCTTTTCTCCTTTAAGAAGGAGTTAAGCCCGGGACACCTGGTTAAGTGTCCACTCTTGGTTTCGGCTCAGATTGTGATCTCAGGATCATGGGATCAAGCCCCGAGCCGGGTTCTGTGCTCAGCTTATATCAGCTGAGCTTATATATTAAATCAGCTTAATATTCTCTTCTCCCTGTGTGCCTCCCCCACAACCTGCATGTATGCTCTCAAATAAATAAATAAAATCTTTAATTTTATTTGAGTTAATACTCTACATGAGTTAATACTCTAAAATCCAACTTAAAATGTCAGCTGCCCCCGATGCCACTCCAGTGGAATAAACCGTGTCCTTCTTATTCCTCCCTGCATGGGTTGGACATGCCTGTTTTATAGAAAACCCGCTAAGCTGTAGTCATGCTCGCCGCGTCTTCACACGCCTAGTGGCCTGTGAGCTCCTAATGACACATGCTCCACTTTCAGGGATGATCTGTGGTTTTCTTCTCTCATCAGAGCAACTTACAGAGTGTAACCTTCAACTCTGAGGGGCCCTTAATTCATCTCTCTGCTGGCCTAACAGTGGAAATGAACGGGAACTGCCAAAGGGGCTGCAAAAGCCTTAGGTACTTCACACATGAAAGACAGCTGCCCCCGAAGGGGAACCTCTGTCTGCTTTCTTTTTTAAGGACTGAGGAGCACTCAGTCCTTAGCCTTATAATAAAATGCTGTGATCTGTTCTACAGGCATGGTGTGATGTCGTGTCAGGGAGGAAAAACTTGATTTTCTGGCACTTGGGCTCTCTGGAGGGACGAAGAACAGCACCCCTCATGCAGGCTTTCTGACGGCACGCTGGGGAATCTCTATGATTTTAGCTGGTGTTGTTTTGGTGTTTATTTAGGTATGATCTGCCCTGGGTAAATCCAACAAAGTGATGTGAAAACGATAAGCATATTCTGGTCTGCTTGGGTGGGTGAGAATGGCAGCCATCTCTGGGTAACTTCTGTGCTCATATTCATGGTCAGGAAATTAATGATGGTATGGTTCAAAGAGTATCCATTCGTTCAGATAGGACCCCTTCCAAAAAGTGGGAGGACAGAGAAGAGACTCCAAATCCTAGAGGAAGGGGCAGGCAGGATCCCAGTAGGTTAGGGCTGCCTGGCTTCCCAATGCTAATCAGAATTGTACAGCAGGACCCAGGTCTGTTAACCGAGTTGGAGTTGAGGCTGCTTCTCTGCAAGCCACAGATTCCTAGGGCTGCCCACCTGCCTGGGTATGAGACTCAGGAGAGAAGACTCCCATGCCCAAGATTCTGGGGAGAACAGAGTTCTTAATACACAGCTGCTGGCTGAGACCTCCTTTCTCCATGTTTTGCATTTTGTTGTAGAAAGATCTTAGTCGGAATCAAACCCCTCTTCATCCTCTGTTGCTTCTGGGAGGAGTGACTTTCCGGATTATTGAGCTCCAGCAGATGGGTTCAGCCACATCCTTTCTCCTCCACTAAGCTCCCTCCTTGCAGGAGCACATGTTCTCCCAGGCTCTGCACAGTAAGTTGTTCAGTAACAGAAGCCACGGGGATGTGTAGGGGTCTCCAGAGCTCTGGGGAGAGCACAGGTTAACTTAGTTCCTGGGGGCACTATTAACATGTCCTCTTAGCTGTAGCCATAAGCCACAGCCTCGGATAATGCTTTAATAGTGATGAAGGTAATGTCTGATCCCTTCCTGTTTGATGTTTGTCATCTTTAGGTTGCTTCTGAGAAATGAAAGCATAACATTTTAGGTTCCTAAAATCATATACCTAACACAGTTCACCCATGTAGTTACCAAAGTCAACAGTGTTATTACTTTGATTGATTGACTAATTCATTGATTGATTTTGAAATTCTGCTCCTTAAGAAGCAGAGTTGTCTCAACAAATAGTGCTTAGGAGTTAGAAAACCAGGAGATAAAGTTTCAGCTTGTCATTAACTTAATAAGAACATGAAAGTCATGGTCTCTCTGAGCCTCACTTTTGTAATATGTTAATGGAGGACAGTAACTACCTTCCAGATGGCTGTGAGGTTTGATGCAGAAGTTGGAGTCCAGCACAGAGCCTGGCAGATGGGAGACACATAGAGAATGTGAAATTCCTTTCCTCTTTCATTTTTTCTTCTACTCCTTGTCACAGCTATGTCCAAAATAAGTATGGGTGTTTAGTCATGTAAACCCAAGGACTGACGCCAATGTAATTCTAAAGAAGGTGTTGGCAATCTTTTTTTTTTTTTAAAGGGCATATAGTAATAACTTGGGCTCTGAGGGCCACTCATCCCCATCACAACTACTCAACTTTGCTGCTTGGCACACAAGCAGCAGTGGACAATATGTAAATGAATGCAGATGGTTGTGTTCCAATAAAACTTAATTCATAAAAACAAATGGCAGGTAATAATGTACTGACTCCCATTCGAAAGCACTGTTGAGATGTTATTGACTGATAATTCAAAACCCATGTCTGCCATGGTTCTTGATGTTGCCATTACAGGGTGGAAGGCTAAGAATCAAGGAAGGGTCAAGGGCATAAGTAAGTGTCCAAATAAAATTGACCTGTCCCTCGCTGGGGTTCCCATAAAGCAACATTTTCTCCCCTTTCTCTGTAGTGTCTGAGCTTCTTCCCATCATAACACTTATGATGGAGCTCTTTGTAGGAAAGTACTGCATGATTTATTTTATAACTCTAGAGTACCTAGTGCCTGGAACATAGCAAACATGCCACAAATGCTCTTGAGGGAAATAACATAATGAAAGTTTGAGGGCATACTTTTCACTGTTGGAAGGTTAGTTTTTCCATTCAATTACCACAAGTGTGTGTGATTCCTAGCCAACATCAGTTCCTGCAGAATGGTTGTAATTCTTGGCATCTTTTCTTTGCTGATGGCTAGTATCACATACTTTTCCCCCCAAGCCCCTTTTTTAAAGATTCTCAAATGCTGATTTCTTTGCTGACCACCAATTCTAGGCATCATTTTCTCATGGCTCTCTTTTCAGAGTTATATTCTCTGAAAACGCATTGACATGATGAGGCTCTGTCTTAGGAACCTAACACCCCATGACTGTTGTTTTTGTCATGATTGCTGGCCCCTGGAGAATGCAAGCTAACTTGTGACTTACTTATCTTCATATTCCCAGAGTCTACTAAGGGTCCTGGAAGACAGCAGACCCTGGGTAAACATTTATTGCAATGAACTTGAGCTAAATGTGGATGAATGCAATCCTAGACCCTGACTTTCTGGAGATCATAGTTCAGTAAGGGAAAAGTTGTGGCCATATATCTCTGTGATGCTTGGTAAAAAGCAGTGCTGTAGTAAAATGTAGCCAAGTCCCTCAAATGACAAGATGGTAGTTACAGACACTCACTCTGATGAGCAAGTGCAGGAAGGACACATGGAACTGGAGACATATGAGTTGGGTCTCAATGGATGGGATTTGGATTAATGGAGCTGGTGTGTTTTCTAAGCAGCAGAAACACAAACTACAGAATTGTGCCTGGAAGGACAGAGGCATTAGGGATGTGGGGTGGCTGTATCACTTATTGAGATCCATTGACATGCCAGGGATTTTAAGTTCATTCATTTTCTCATTTAACAACTACAGTAAATTTCCACAAATTAAGTATATACAGCTGATAAAACCAAGGCTTGAAAGAGATTCAGTGACTTGCCCAAGGTCACACAGCACACTATGGTCTGTCTGACCCCAGAATCCAAGCAATATGGACTCCAGCTGGAGGAACCAGACTTCTCATTTAAGAGGTAGACTTATTTTGGGAAATTCCTTCTCGGCTTTTAATATCTATGGACTTAGTCTGTGACTCTAAGTAACAGGGTCAGCTCTTGCCTGAACAACAGCCTTGGAATAAAGGAATATTCTCTACATATTTCCAGCTCCTTTTTCTTTCCAGTAACCCCAGAGCCCCCAGTACAAGGCCATGGCCCAGGACCAACCTGCACACACAGAAACCCAGCTTATTTTCTGAATCTCTTCCTTTGTTCTCATCAAAGTCAGCCATTGTCTAGGACACCTGCTCTGGGTAGCCCTTCTTTATCTTCCCAAACTAATGTGTTTCCTTTTTTTGGTACCTTTTCTAATCCTGGTGTACTTTCTCACTTGGTTTCCACAGGAGTTCTCGTAGCACACTTATCCACAACTTGACCATCCCCCAGGGCATCCAGCCTCCTGACTCCCCCATTGCAAGTCCATTTCTCTAGACTAGGCCCTGAATTCCCCTCACTGCCATTTGTTGCTGCTCTATACTTCCTCTCTCAGTAGCTTAGACCACCGGACTTAACTCCCAAAGCTTCTGCTGGTGAGCTGTTTACACAGATCACTTCCCAGGGGTAGCGTGTGTTTCTCACAGAAGGAACCGCATCATTGATCCCCACACCTAGCCATTGTCTTTGCCCAGGAAAGCTTTGTTCCTCTGAATAAGGATGAATCATTTATTTTATATGTGTACTTTATCCACATCCAAAACAAATATTAGAGATAACCTAAATTCAAAAATATATACAAGATCCTTACAACAAGAATATAAAATCTAAAGCAATATTGAGAGACTGGGAATAAATAAGCCAAGTCTGCTGGTTATGTACTTTTATATAGTTTCTGTCTTTCAAAGCTTTAAACTTAATTCTGAATTTTCTAAAAGCCAAGGCAGAAAAGAGAAAATGGCATTTCATGTAACTCACACTGCTGGGGGTTATTGTGCTCCTGTCTTCTCTTCCCTCTCTTTCTATTCCCCACCAGCATTAGATCATCATGCTATGATCATGATCATCACATGCCTGTTTCTTCCTTGTGGCCCCCAAGGGTCCAGGCTATGTCTGTCCTCGCTTGTTCATTTGAGGGTTGCAGACCTGGTTGGCAGTCTCAGGGTCAATCCTGACTACTTTTGCATTATATGTGAGCAAAGCCAACCCAAACCAGCCACATCCTGCAAAAGTCCTCTTGATACCTGGATATTTGACCAATAACCTCAAAACCAGTTATAATTCCACAGAAGTAATTTCTATAGTTACCCCATTTAGCTTTTTGGTTGTAAATCACAAATATCCATTTAGCTGACTGAGACAGACAAGAAATTTTTGAAAGTATATCTTTTTTTTTTTTAGGACATGTTTTTGTAATTTTTATTTTTATTTGTGTTTTACTTTTTTGTAATTTTATTTTATTTTTTTTTCAGTGTTCCAAGATTCATTGTTTATGCACCACACCCAGTGCTCCATGCAATACGTGTCCTCCTTAATACCCACCACCAGGCTCACCCAACACCCCACACTTCTCCCCTCCAAAACCCTCAGTTTTTTTCCTCAGAGTCCACAGTTTCTCATGGTTCATCTCCTCCTCCCATTTCCCCCAACTCACTTCTCTCCTTCTCCCAATGTCCTCCATGTTATTCCTTATGCTACTCAAGTAAGAGAAATGATATGATAATTGACTCTTTCTGCTTGACTTATTTCACTCACATAATCTCTTTCAGTCCCATCCATGCTGATACAAAAGTTAGGTATTCATACTTTCTGATGGAGGCATAATATTCCATGGTATATATGGACCATATCTTCTATATCCATTCATCTGTTGAAGGGCATCTTGGTTCTTTCCACAGTCTGGTGACTGGGGCCATTGTTGGTATGAAAATTGGGGTACAGATGGCCCTTCTTCTCAGTACATCTGTATCTTTGGGGTAAATATCTAGTTGTGCAATTGCAGGGTCATAGGGTAGCTCTATTTTTAATTTCTTAAGGAATTTCCACACTGTTTTCCATAATGGCTGGACCAACTTGCATTCCCACCAACAGTGTAAGAGGGTTTCCCTTTCTCCACATCCTCTCCAACACTTGTTGTTTACTGTCTTGTTAATTTTGGCCATTCTAACTGGTGTAAGGTGGTATCTCAGTGTGGTTTAGATTAGAATCTCCCTGATGGCTAATGATGATGAACATTTTTTCATGTGTGTGTTAGCCATTTGAATGTCTTCTTTGGAGAAGAGTCTGTTCATGTATTCTGCCCATTTTTCGACATGATTATCTGTTTTTTGAGTGTTGAGGAGTTCTTTATAGATCTTGGATATCAGCCCTTTGTCTGTAGTGTCATTTGCAAATACCTTCTCCCATTCAGTGGGTTGCCTCTGTTTTATTGACTATTTCCTTTGCTGTGCAGAAGCCTTTAATCTTGATGAAGTCCCAAAAGCTCATTTTCACTTTTGTTTCCTTTGCCTTTGGAGACATATCTTAAAAGAAGTTGCTGTGACTGATGATGAAGTGGTTACTGCCTATGTTCTCCTCTAGGATTTTGATAGATTCCTGCCTCACATTGAGGTCTTTTATTCATTTCAAGTTTATCTTTGTGTATGGTGTAAGAGAATGGTCTAGTTTCATTCTTACATACATAGTTGTCCAATTTTCCCAGCACCATTTATTGAAGAGACTGTCTTTTTTCCACTGTATATTTTTTCTGAAAGTATATCTTAGAGAAGCAATGACAAAGTTGGAGACTAGGGTTGGTACAGTGGACCAAAATACTAAACATGGAAGAAACTGAGAACATAGGCAAGGGATAGGGTCAAACTTTCTGGTTAGAATATCAGTCACTGGACTTTGCCATTCTGCTGTGAGTGCTCTGTCACATTTGTCTAATTTTTTTCCCAAATTAAAAATGGAGGGTGAAAGCAATTTACTGATGAAGCTCAGCCATCTACCTGACCCTTAGCTTCCTCCAGACAGAGAAAAGGAAGCTGTGGGCATCCCTGGTGGGATCCCTGCTACCCACTAGAACCCAAACCCTTTTATAGAAAGGAGTTTCCATGTTGGGCAGAGAATACCCAGCGGGTGGTGCACCACCTTTGCTTCCAGCCTAAACTTGGAGGACACAACAAGCTTCTCAACATATTTTAATGGGTTGTTACACACTCTCACTTCAGACATGAAGGATTGACAGTTTCAGGGAAATTAGGCTTATTTTTTGTGGCCCCAAGTGATTGAACTAAAACTATGGTATCTATGTGATTGGGAAACTATTCTCAGTGAAACAGAGTCCCAAAGATAGAATGCCAGCCGGGAACTGAGTCAAGTTGAGGCCACGTGATGACTCGGCAAGGAATATCTAGAGCTTCACTCTCCGATGTGGGAGCTGAGGTCTAAGTTTGAATTAACCCAAATTCCAAAATCGAATTCTTCAGTTGCACTAGCCACATTTCAATGGCTTAGTAGTCACATATGGTCACGTATGCCATATTTGACAGCACAGAGAGGTAATTGTCCCATCAACACAAGAAATTCTGTTGGACAGGACTATTATAGAGGGTTTCAAAGCATCAATCATGTTTAGACCCGCTGGAATTAAAGCCTTTCAGTCCCGACAGTGGAAGTGAAATTGTATACCACAGGCCAGACATTACTGGCACTTTTCATGTTCAAGAGAAACAAAGCAAACCTTCACACAGGAAATGACAACGAGGCCGTACCCCAAAATAAATGTACCCCAAAATAAACTAAAGGAACAGATAGCAGCTCTTCTAAACTTTGTTATCCATCTGATCTGTGTTCTGACTATTCAGTCCTGCTGTTGAAATGCAAAAGTGGTCATAGGCAAGGCAAAAATAAATGAGTGTTGCTATGTTCTGATATGACTTTGTTTATAGTGAAATTTGAATTTCAAATAATTTTCATGTAGCACAAAATATTTCCTTTTGATATTTTTTCTTCAACCATGCATAAATGTGATCAACCTAGTTTGCCAGTGCCTTCCCTAAAGGATCTCTCAGATTGGGAAAGACTAGGAGGAAAATGTCATCTGACCAATACTCTCCAGTTTCTGCCATTGCCAGAACATCCAGGCTAAAGCAGTAGCATCTTGCAGTGATGTGATGTAACGTGATGACTGCCCAGTGTCCTGCTCCATTGTTTCACCCTTGACTGGCCTGAAAATCAATATAGCTAAGGACTTATGAGAACAAGGTAAGGAATTAAACAGACCCACTTACGAATATGTGCTTCACTACTTCCTTTCTTTGTAACTCTGAATAATTTACTGAATCATTTTATCCTTCTGTTTTGTTGTTGTTGGTACTGCTATTTTGAATTATAAAATATGGCAACTGCATGTGGTCCTTTTGTAATTAGTTTGAGGATGAAATGAATTACAGTAAGTAAAGCCGTTTGGAAATTATCTGTCAACTCAGTATTGTAAATGGAAGCCATCGTTACTCATACTCAGATAAGACAACAGTTGGATGGAAGAATGGTTGAATTGACGTCAAAGTTTGCAAACGTAATGATGTAAGATTGGGAGAAGATCAGCAGAAAACACATTTTCTGTCAAAGCCAGTTAGAATTGTGTTCATAATGTAAGGAACCCTTCCCAAAAGGAATGATTCTGAGGATGATGCTGACTGCTAAATGTCATGTAACATCAGGAATCCTGACTCAGAAGGGAAGGGGAATTATGCATTTGATTGGAAATGCATTTCCTCCAATTTGCAGGAAACTATGATTAGTTTCCTGCAAATGAAGCTTTAATTGGACCCACTTTGAACTGATGAGCAGATCATGGAAATGTGTCCTACATCTCGCAGGTGGATTTGGTCACACTTGAGTACCGAGAGCAGGTTAGTTTAAGCCTGGCTGTACCCAGGCATCTTCCTTACCGAAGACCGTTGCAGAGCAGAGGGCTAGAGGGAAGGGTGTTTGATGTTTCCTCATTTAAGGGCAGAACCTCCTCAAACCATCCAGATTATAAAAGGCAGGTCATTAGTTGTTCCTTGTTTATTCATCCCTATAAGGATAATATGGACCAAAAATGTCAGCTCCTACTTTCTATATTTTCTCTCAAACACACAAATAATAAGACCGAGTCACACTATAGAATTCGTCAGAATAACATCTCGTGACCTATAATTCTGAAGAAAACTGTTCAGTTCAACAAACCTTTAATGAACCTAAACACCAGAAATTGTGATTTACAGTTGACTCTTGAACAATATGGATGTGAACCACACAGGCTCACTTATATGTGGATTTTCCCAGTAATGACAGCAGAGTGTTGTTGATGGGTTTTCTCTTCCCTATGATTTTCTTAAGATCGTTTTCTTTGCTCTAGCTGACTTTATTGTAAGACTACAGTATGTAGTACAGATAATGTACAAAATATTTGCTAATAGATTGTGTTATTGTTAAGGCTTCGTTTCAACAGCAGGCTATGCATAGTCACGTTTTTAGGAAGCCAGAAGTTACACACAGATTTGTG
Organism: Mellivora capensis; assembly: GCA_004024625.1. Taxonomy (NCBI): domain Eukaryota; kingdom Metazoa; phylum Chordata; class Mammalia; order Carnivora; family Mustelidae; genus Mellivora; species Mellivora capensis. The sequence goes on from PISX010014289.1 coordinate 36,968, forward strand.
ACTGTGTAGGGGTCATGAGAGGCACTCCTCATGCTGGTGTTGTTCAAGGGTCAACTGTATATACATGATCCTACGAACAAATATGATAGCCCTTACTCTTAAGAAGTTTGTAATCTGTGGCACTTGGGTGGCTCAGTGGGTTAAAGCCTCTGCCTCCGGCTCAGGTCTCAGGGTCCTGGGATTGAGCCCCACATCGGGCTCTCTGCTCAGCAGGGAGCCTGCTTCCTTCTCTCTCTGTGCCTGCCTCTCTTCCTACTTGTGATCTCTCTCTGTCAAATAAACAAGTAAAAAATCTTAAAAAAAAGAAGTTCATAATCTACTATAAAATAATTAAATGGATAAAATGCCTTTTTTTACAGAAAACTCACTTTATTTTAATTTTTCCTATAATTAACATACAATGTTATATTAATGTCATGTACAATATAATGATACAACAATTCTCTACATGACCCAGTGCTCATCAAGATAAGTGTCCTCTTAATCCCCACCACCTGTTTCACAATCCTCCCACCCACCTCCCCTCTGACAACCACCAGTTCTCTGTAGTTAAGGGTCTGTTGTTTTGCTTCTCTCTCTTCCTCTCTCTCTCTCTTTTTTTGAACAAAACGATTTTTTTAAGAGTAGGGAGAGTGTGGAACCAAGTGCAATGCCTCAGTAGTGTCCAAGAAATGTCCAGCCACTCAGAACAATGTCCTGGTTGTCTCCTGCTTAAGGAACCCCAGAACATGGGCGACTGTAGGGTTCCATCCTGTCCCAGCTAGAGAGGTCAAGCCATGGGTCCTGGCACCAGTTCCAGTTACATCTGGCAGGAAGTAGGGGTACATCTTTCTTTCTTCTTTCTTTTTAAGGTATTTTTTTTTATTTATTTCAGAGAGAGAGAGCACACAAGTGTGCAATCATGAGCGGGGACAGGGACAGAGGGGGAAGCAGGCTCCCTGTTCATGGAGCCTGATAGGGGGCTTAATCCTGGGACTGTGGGATCATGACCTGAGCTGAAGTCAGACACTTAACCGACTGAGCCACCCAGGAGGCCCAGGGGCACATCTTCCTATTTTCACAAAGGCTCAGTGTATTTATCCGGGCTTTATCTCTTTGTGGAGAAAAGAAGGAAAGAGGAGCAGGCAGAAGGAGAAAGGAGGAAGGCAAAGAAAGATGAAAACCCTCCGTGGGTTGTTTGTAGAAGAGAGGGTTGTAAAGACAGGAAGAAAGAAAGAAGAGAGGCAGATTTCTCTCCTAAGTCAGAGCTAGAGGGACATCAGCAATCCCTCAGTCCATCAGCAATCCCTCAGGCAGATGTTTTCTGGAAAGGGCCAGATAGTAAATATTTTTGATTTTAAGGGCCCCCTGGTCTCTGAAACAGCCATAAAATGCTGCCGTTGCAAGGGACATTACCTAAACAGAAGGATATACCTCCATACCAATTAAATGTTATGGACAAAAGCCGGCAGCTGGCACGCAGGCTGCGGTATGCCGACCCCTGAGTTTTCACCCACAGTCACCAGCCACACAGCTGAGCATCTTGGCACCTCATCAGCCACGTTCTTGGCGATTTCACGTGCATCATGTCATTGAGTCCCCCCAACCAGCCCTGTGAGGGAGGCCCTGTTTTCCTCACTTACCTGTTTTCTCACTTTTTCCTTTCTCATTTTACCAATGAAATTGAGATTCAGAAACGTGCTTGAAAAGCCCTTCCTGTGAGGGTGCCTGGGTCTTTGGGTTATGTTTTTCCATTTTTAACCCCCGTAATGATTCTCAGCTCTGGCGTATGTAACAGGTGCTGGGTTCTGCACGTAGGGAATGGGAGTCTCGGGGAAGGTAAGTGACTCCTTCAGGAGCTGTCAGTAGGTGGTGCTGTTCTGGAGAACAGAACATGCTTGCCTTGAACCTTAACCCCCACTCTCTGTCCTGGCTTATTGAATCTGGCTGGTCCCAGTATTATTTCAAATACGAAGTTTTAATTCAATTTTTTTAAACTAAGAAAAACATATTTTCTTTGAGCTACTTAAATGAAATGATTACCTTGAATATTGTGAGAAACTGGCTGAATGCCAGAGAGAACAATGTCATTCTAATTGGGTAGGTTTTCAAGACTTCTCGTATAGATCGCTGGGGGTGGGGCTATATTTTTTCTTTTCAACCGTATATTTTCAACCTGAGATGGCATATTTTCAACCTGAGATGATGGGTTTAGAAATCTGAGGTGAGTCTATCTTCAAAAGTTTTCAGTAGCATCCAGGAGTCATAATCCATTTGTTATGACCATTAAAACAAATGCCTAGAGCGGTCAGTTTCACAGCTCAGGGATAAATGGAACCTTCCTTATGATCGGAATGGGGGCTCTATCCCACAGCTGGTTTCCTTCCTTCCCTTTGTGAGGCTCTGCAAGCATGGCAGAGGGTCAGACGGTAGACAAGGACGTGACACAGGACTCTCGGATCAAGCTGAGAAACAGAGGTGGTCTTCAGAAGCCTTGTTTTCTACCCCATTTCATCCCATCCTGTCCTGCTTCATACCCTCAGTTAAGTTCAGCCTTGTTCTGGGGTAGACATGGTGGGGAGAAGGAAAGATCACAGCAGGAGAAAACATCTGCTTTGATGTCAAACCTGGATCTAGGTCTTAGGGTATGCAACCATAAGGTCTTTACTTAATCCCACTGAACGTGAATGTTTTCATCTGTTAAGTGGGAAAAATGACCCTTGGAGTCCCGACGTAGAATTCAGAGCAGGTGATGTACGTATAACGTGGCGGACTCACTGCCCATGTTAGGAAATATTACTTCACTCTTCCCTTTGCTCTCGAAGAAATACACTATGGGTGAGACACCATCACTGATTTAAATAATGAAAAAAAAAGAGATTAGATTACTGTTCAATTCAAGGAAAGCCGTGGAAGGAGCTCTCACACAGAAAATAGCATCTTAACTGGAAAAAACAAGGTAGGAATATGACCCTGATGGTCAATGAAAATGTAGGGGACATTTGAGGAGACAGAAGATTCCAAGGCAGTGACTGCAGCAGCATAAGAGGGATTTGCTCTTTATTATTTTTTTCAAATTTTTGTTTAAATTCTGGTCAATTAGCATACAGTGCCATATTGGTTTCAGGAGTAGAATTCAGTGGTTCATCACTTACATACAATAACCAGTTCTTGTTAAAATCCATCCAGTGTATATCAGTTGGATTCCTGTGCACTGGTCTGGGTGCTAGTGGTGAGCAAAACAGACAAGGCTCCTCCTTCACGGAGTTGAAATCTTGTCAAGACAGTAGACACTAAGCAGGTGAATGGATAAAGGAGACTTTCAGTGAGCAAATGTCATCAGACAATAGGTAGCATAGGCATGAATGAAATCAGAATGGACTGCTTATTTAGATCGGGGAGACAGGGGATTCTTATGGGAAGGAGTCTTTTGAGCTGAGACCCACGTGGTACGAAGGAAGCATACGGGGAGCTGGGGGTGGAGTGCTCCTGGTAAAGTGAGAGGCGTTAAGGCCCAGACAGGCTGTGAGTGATGGAAGGAAAGAAAGACATCCCATGTGCTTGGAAGGTGGGGGAGTGGGACCTGAGACAGAATTGTGAGTAAGATCTGGGTCTCATGGGGACATTTAGGGCCACAGCAAGGGGTTTGAATTTCACTGTTAGCATAATGGAGACTTTTCAAGGAGGCTAGTGGCATGATCTAAGATCTAAGACAAATGTCATCAAGGTTGTGAGTTTTCCAGTTGTAGGTCATGGTGGGTTGGGCTAGGTTGTTAGCAGTGACCATGGAAGGACTTAAACCTAACATTTTTAAACAGAGCTCACATGGTTTGCTGATGTAATGAAGGATGGCTCAGATTAGGAGTAGAAAAGAGGAAGTGAGGATTGCATTAAAAAGAGTGACAAAGGCGTAGGGGACCCAGGATGGGATGCTGCCTGAGTATATATGATAACCGAGATGATCATAAATTTACTGACATGACCTGATTTATCAACTGCATTCCCCAGTGTCTTTACAACACATAAAGCAGTCCCATGTTCATTTGCCTTTTTTTTCTTTTTATTTAAATCCCATTCGGTTAACATATACTATATTTTTAATTTCAGGGGTATAAACCCATGATTCATCAGTTGCATATAACACCCAGTTATTTAATTTCAGGGGTATAATCCTGTGATTCATCAGTTGCATATAACACTCTATTCCATCAAGTGCCCTCCTTAATGTCCACCACCCAGTGACTCTATTCCCCCCCCACCACCTCCACTCCAGCAAACTTCAGTTTGATCCCTGGAGTTAAGAGTCTCTCATTTTCTTACAAAGGTCTGTCAACCATCTGTGAGTAGAGATGATGGGCACCCATTTTATGGATAAGGAAACTGAGTCCCAAAGAAGACAAATAGCCTTGCCCAAGTTCATTCGTGTAAGTGGAAGGGCTCAGGGCTTAAGGCAAGTCTCCTGATATTGGATCCTCTGCACATCTTATTACAACACAGTGCTGATTAATTGACTAGAAACCCAGAAACTGAAATCCATTCCAATGTATCCATTCCAAAAATAGAGTAGGGTAATGTGAAGAACCGGGACTGTTAGTGAAACCTGCGTTCATAGCCCCAATCTATCAAATACTGATCCTGTAATCTTAAGCAACATTTTAGAATCTACCTCAATTTTATGTGTAAAGTACAGTTCTTATACTAAAAGCCGAAGTCTGCTGTGATTCAGTGGTTTATATGAACTACCTAGTGTAGTGTCTGATACTTATATCTCTTACCCTTAATTTTCTAGGAACCAATAAAAAGAAGATTTGTAGCTCAATAGTATCATGCCTTTCTATGGCTGATGTCAGCACAGTTAAACTTCTTACCTCCATCAATATGACTAATGACCTACTCTAACAGCAATAATGATCACGTTAATGATAATGCTGATAAAAATTACAATAAAAAGCTTTAATCAAAGAAGGAATATTTCCCTACGGAATTACAAATATTTCTATTGGCTATGCTTCAACATGCCTTTGCAAGTCAATCTGTGGAAAATACTATAATAATAGTCATAGCTAGTAGTTATTAGTATTGTTGATATGTCTGGTATTGTGTTAAATTCTGCATATCTTCATTTCTTCCTCACAACAAAACTCTGCGTATTAGATTCTGTTATTTCCCTCATTTTATAGATGATGGGATGGACCACAGAGAAGGTGGATAGCTCGTCCAAAGTTACATACTTTAGTTGTCAAAATTAGTGTGTGATGTGTGTAGTTGCAGACTCTGTTCTTGGGTGTTCACAGTGTTTCATAACGAGAAGGAAGGATTAGTGCTTGTCTTGTGCCCTATGTATGCGTGCTGTCAGTCTCCAGTTAGATGTTAGTAGCTGCCCAAATGCCACCTTCCCTCTTAAAGAGCTCCTGCCTGTGTGTGCATCCTTGGTCCACAACTCCCAGATACTAAGCAGTGGTGGAAAGAACATGCTTTGTCAATAGAGAATTCTGACCTGGTGTCTTCTCTTCTGTGCAAACCCCCCAATTCTTAAATTTGTCCCAGGACAATAGGTCATTTGTTAAATGTGTCTCTAATCACCAAACCTTAGTAATTCATAATACCTAACATTTCTGGATTTTCCTTTTCTCTTAAATGAAAGTTATCTGAGGAGTAAAAAAGGACATAGTTCAACGGTCCACATGAAGATAAAGCTCAGAGCCCTTGTTGCAATATAACTATTATTTAATTTATTTAATGGATGTTTTGTATGCACGTAGGAAATGCAGAGAGTAGGGGCCAAATGCACAACCAGTTCTGAGCACCTTCTGTTTGTCAAAGTGAGTTGGGTATGAATGATGTTGAGATTGTATTCAAACTTTCAGTGATTTGTAGATGGGGTGTTTACAAAGACTTAAATACTTTCCACTGTGATTTTTGCTGTGAACCTCACCCAGATCCAAACACCAGAGATTATTACCTACTGGATGTCTCCATTATTTTTTTTAAGATTTTATTTATTTGTTTGACAGACAGAGATCACAAGCAGGCAAAGAGGCAGGTGGAGAGAGGAGAAGGGAAGCAGGCTCCCCGCTGAGCCTGACTCGGGGCTCAATCTCAGGACCCTGGGATCATGACACGAGTGGAAGGCAGAGGCTTTAACCCACTGAGCCACCCAGGTGCCCCTGGATGTCTCTATTATAAGTTTGTCTCCTCTTTGTCCAAATGCTGGCGTTGTCTTGGATCCAATGAACCCAAACATTATGTTTTGTATGGTGGAGTTGTCCAACATAGGTCTTTTTCATGCCACCGTTTACATTTCCCTTTTCCCAAATGGCTATATCCTCATCTAAGAATGTTATTCTTTTGGGTTCCTGGACCCAGTTCCTGTGTGTGTGTGTGTGTGTGTGTGTGTGTGTGTGTGTGTAGACCCCCCCCCCCCCAACAACTCATTCTCAGATACTAGCAGGGTGTCCAAAAATTCAGTTCAATTCTGATACTCTCTGCCTGGAGATACCATCAGGTCCCACAAATTAAGGATTCTGTCCCACAGGTCTGCCCTCCACCCTCTGCCAGCACACACACACTTCAGATGCTAGTTGCCAGTCCAGAGATTGTTACTTGTGCTTCTGACCCACTTGCTATAAGCCAGAGGTTTCCATGACCTGTCCAAGGGTTTAATTAATTTGCTAGAGTGCCTCACAGAACTTGGAGAAGGTTTCTAATTACTAGATCACCAATTTGCTGTAAAAGGATGGAACTCAGGAATAGCCAGATGGGAGAGATGACCAGGGCAAGGTGTGGGGAATGGGTGTGGGGCTTCCAAGTCCTCTCCAGTCATGCTCTACCAGCACCTCCAGGAGTTCACCGGCCAGGGAGCTCTCACAATGCTGTCCTTTTGGGGTTTTGTGGAGGCTTCACTATGGGTAGGCATGATTATTAAATTAAATTAAATTAAATTAAATTAAATTAAATTAAATTAAATGATTATTAAATCATTGACCATTAGCGATTGATTCCACCTCCAGGTCAAGGGGGTGGGACTGAAAGATTCAACCCTCTAATCATGTGGTTGGTTCTCCTGGTACCAGCCCCCATCCTTAAGAGAGTCCAAAAGCCACCTCATTAACATAACAAAAGACAGCTTTATCTCTCACACATTTCAAGAGTTTTATTTTTTAAAAATTTTAAAAAGATTTTATTTATTTGACAGAGAGAGAGATCACAAGTAGGCAGAGAGGCAGGTAGAGAGAGAGGGAGAAGCAGGTTCCCTGCTGAGCAAAGAGCCTGATAAGGGGCTCAATCTCAGGACGCTGAGATCATGACCTGAGGCGAAGGCAGAGGCTTAATCCACTGAGCCAGTCAGACGCCCCAAGAGTTTTAACACAGTATGCCAGAAAAGGTAAGGGAAACCAAATATATATTTCTTATTATAAATCACAATATCCCAGTTTCCTTCCCCTAATAGCCTCTTTCTGAGAGAGTGAAAATAATAGTACTGATCATTTTGTGATGATCTTGTTTAATCTTTGAAGCTCTGCTTTAGGTCATCTTTCTGTCTCAATAGATCAGTGCACCAACAAATAAGTATACGAGGCCCTCAAATATAAGAGAACATTCCGATGGCCACAAGTCTTGAAGGCTCACAGCTGAAGTTCTGGGAACCCTCCTGGACCTGACTTCTTACCAGGAAGCCAGTCTGTGGTGCCTTTGGTACAAATGGTCTTAGAATGCATGTCCTTGGTATAGATAATAATAGTGTTTGCATTTTTTATAGATTTTAATTTTAATTCTCATATTAAAGAATGTATTGTCACTTTGCTGTCTGTCTTCTCTAAAGCTGACCGAGTGGGGAGTTCTTGGGCTTCAGAGTCAGAGAGACCTGTGCAGGAAAGCTCACTCCCTTTTTTAGGTGTATGATCCTAGGCAAGGTTCTTAGCTTTTTAGACTCAGCTTTTAATCTGTAAAACAAGATTAGGAGTGTCTGTTTGGGGGACTTTAAAGGAAGGCATAAGCTAACCTATGTCAAGGTCTCAGCCAGATGTCTGGGACAAGGTCATTCTCAGTTCCATGGACCTGGCTGTTCAAGGACCAATTCAAGTTCTTTCTTGCACTGCAGAAAAAGTCTCCAGTGGGAATGAGTTTTGGTTCTCTTTCTGTCATCTCTCTTACCCATGTCTTTTGGTTTGTACTATGTCTTGGCAAGATGTCTTAGATTATGTTGAATTTAACTGTTCACGCAGAGAGGATTGAAGCAGCCCAGGCTAGAAGATTCCCGAAGCTGACCCATGAGATTTCCAGCTAAGTGCTGGTTTTGGGGGCTATTTGTTATGCAGTGAAAGCTCAGCGATGAAGCAGAATGCTACATGTTGGTAAGGAGAACAGTGTGATTATTATGGCCTTGTAGGATGCCTTCAAGGACCAAAAACTCTTCAAGGAGAAACTACCTGTGGAAAGGCATTTAAACAGAGAATTCCATGCCCACATTTTCTCTTTTTAGTAAGATCATTTCTTTGCCCATATGAATACCAGACGGCAAGGGGGCAAGTTCCTTATCTGGGAGAACAGCCCCAGCAGAGGTCCTGGGGAAGCATGAGAATTTAAGGCAGGTCAGTGCAGTGGGGAGAGGGAAGGCATGTGTCTGAGCCGCTGGGGATGCAGAATTCTTTCTTCTGGAAATGTCTCCTGTTTTCCCCCACTTCAAGTTCAAACTCTTTCCTCTAGTATTTCTAGGGCACTTTATTCTCTTACAGCAGTAACTCCTGGTATCTCTGTGCTGGCCTGCCACACCCACTCCCGACACAGCAAGAGCTGTATCTCCTCCCAGATCCTGACATTCCTCACTCAGCTGTTCTGTGAGGGGCTTTATAAACATCCTACAAATAAGTCAAAATGACCTTAAAGTGAGTTATGCTGTCCTCAATTAGTTTGTCATCTTTTGTCTCTTCTAGGAAATAAAGCATCTCCTTGCAACACCTCAGAGTTTGGGTGCTCCCCGCAGGGTCTCTGATTTGGCTGACTAAACACCTCATCGTTCTGGGGAATAGGTACCACACAGCTCTCCCCCCCACGCACCTTTTTTTCTTCTCATCTTCAAGTTCAACTGTCAGTGTCTCTGGTGTTTCAAGTCATGCCACCCGGCGTCTGAAGGCAGCCAGCTCTAATATATTTGGTCAGGGAGACACAAGTACTTTCCATCCCGAAACTCACCACTCCAGAAAATTAGACATGAACTCCATACACAGACTATCTCTGCAAGGACAATGGTTCTATTACTTCATCTCTGGACGGAGGGGGGCCTCCAACCCCCGTGAAGGGGATTCTGTCTCTGTTTTGCCCTTGACAGATCGAAGCGTTGCCAAGACGGCTGCCGTGGTCATCTCTCAATTCTCTAAAACTGCCGTTTTCAGTCAGGGGTGAGAGCTAGCCATGAAATCAAGAAATGCTCAGGAGGGCAAAGAGCGGGAGGGACGAAGGGGGCGGTTTCAGAATTAACCGGCTGAGGCGGACTCTGTTGACGCTCACTGTGTATTGGAATATTTGCCTGAATACAGGCCACGTAGTTCTCTTCTGGGCTTTAGGAGGCGCATCTGTGAACTCTGTGGCAGCAGGGAGATGATGGGGAAGAGGAGAGGCAAGGAGAGAAGGAGAGGAGAAGGAATATGGAATAGGGTGTTGGGAGACGTGTATTCCTTTTAGGTAAAGAAGCTTTTCCTTCCATTGTGAAGTCTTCCACCTCATGGCATTTCCCAGCTGGGGGACCATAGGCCAAGTTGACCTTTCTGGTTCTCAGTGAAATGTTTGCAAAGTGGGATAATTCCTGCAAGTTCTCTTTGCCCTACTGGGTGATAGATGCCTTTACTCCAAGTAGAATCACTGGTACCCTCTCTGTTTATGTCAGGGATATTTCAGGTTCTTGATGCATTTTTGTGGAATGAATGATTGGATAAGTGTGAAACTCAAAGGCATTGAGCTAGGTTGAAAATCTTTGACTTTTGTTAAAATCACATGCTCGGATATTTAAGTGGTTTTTTGTTGTTGTTTTTTTGTTTTTTTCAATTTTTTTGCACTGTGAAGGGTCTGGTGGGGCATTGGGCTGTGACTACATTAAAATGTAAACACACCATTAGTATGCCCAGGCAAGACAGATGCTACTTTCCAGAAATATGTTACAGATGGTTACCCTGCATAGCCTGTGTAATGTTCTGCCAAGAAAGCAGGTGACAATCAACAGCTACCGAAGCACTGTTTATTTTAAGAAATCATGCTACATTGTATTCAATATATTGCATACAGGACTATTTTATATGTGTTATTTAAAGTAAGTGAACATTTCTACTGTTTAGTTACTCTATACATAGCGTACATTTGATTTTGTGGTACAAAGAATTCCCAAGTCAAAGTTGAAAAGTTCACTATATGGATAAAGTCAATCCTATTTTTTTAAGCTTTTTTTTTTCATTAAAATGTACTTTTTCACTACAGTGTATACCTGAAACTAATATAATATTGTATGTTAACTAACTGAAATTAAAATAAAAACTCAAAAATTTACTTTTTAAATAGGTAATATACTTATCTAGTTTAAAATATTTTTAGAAACCTGCAAAGATATGAACACAGAAGTCTAGTTTCCATAATGGATCACCAACACGTGGCCTATCCCATTTTTATAAGCTTTGTGGAGGTATACCGATATATATTAGAATGGCCCATGTTTAATGTATACATTTTGATGAATTTGGACCTATGCAAACACCCATGATACCATCCCCACAATCAAAGTACTTTTTTTTTTTCTTAAAATTTTTTTAAAAATTTATTTATTTGTCAGAGAGAGGGAGAGAGCGAGCGAGCACAGGCAGACAGAGTGGCAGGCAGAGGCAGAGGGAGAAGCAGGCTCCCTGCCAAGCAAGGAGCCCGATGTGGGACTCGATCCCAGGATGCTGGGATCATGACCTGAGCCGAAGGCAGCCGTTTAACCAACTGAGCCACCCAGGCGTCCCCACAATCAAAGTACTAAGAATATCCAACACCTCCCCAAATTCCCCTTTGTTCTTTCATGTGTGTGTATTTGTGTGTGTGCTTTTGGTAAGAACATTAACCATGGGATCTATCCACTTATCATATATATTTTTTTAAGATTTTATTTAAAAAAAAATGTCTACACTGAACCTGGAGCTTAAATTCACAACCTTGAGATCAAGAGTCCCATGTTCCACTGGCTGAGCCAGCCAGATGCCCCACCACTTGATGTATTTTAAAGTGGATGACTTTTTAAATTGATGATAGATACTATGTTGTATGGCAGGTCTCTGGATCTCTACAATGTTTTCATTTTGTTTAACTGAAACTTTACGCCTGCTGGTTTGTAACTCCCCATTTCTGCCTCCTTGTAGCTCCTGGCAACCACCATTCTATTCTCTGCTTCCCTGAGTTTGGCTAATTTCGATTCCTCCTGTAAATGGAATCGTGTAATGTTTGTCTTCTGCGACTGACTTATTTCATAGCATAATGTCCTTTGGGATCATCCAAACATTAAAATTTGGGTTGTTCTGAGCTAGGCTATTGTGAACCATGCTGCAGTGAACATGGGGGGCGGGTATCTCAGAGAATGTCATTGTCTTTGGGCTTCTTGTAGTCTTGCAGGTTCTTCAAGGTGTGCTGGGACGGGGGCTAGGAATATTTTTACTCAGGCCATTTCTCAGTGTTGTTTTTGTAGCTGGTGACCTTGAGAGACGAGGTAACATTTCCTCCCTGACCTAGTTTACACCCTGCTATAGGAGTAACAGAATTCCTGTGACTTCCTCTTTCTCTGCCTGCTTCTCTGCCTACTTGTGATCTCTGTCTGTCAAATAAATAAATAAAATCTTAAAAAAAAAAAGTAACAGAATTCCCAAACCAGGTATTCCTTAGATGTGAAACAAACCCACTGTGTGTGTAACCATAATCTGGGCCATATTATGCTCGCCTCCCCAGGGGATGGGGGTTGGGGGGGCAAGCGGAACAAGGCTAATGTGATGATGATAATGCCACTTGCTTTCCCATGGGTGATGAAGTCCTTTACCTCCAACTCAGGCATCTTCTGTCTTCTGCCAACATTCATGCAATAGTTACAAGCTAACTCTGTAAAGAGGGGAAAATGCAATCTGGATACCAATATCCTGTTGGTATGAAGTGATATAAGGTAATTCTGCAATCTTCTTCCTCCTCTTCCTCCTTCTCCTTTTTCTTCTTCTTTTTGCAGGGTGTAGTTCACCTTGCCAAGAGCTTGGAACTGACCAGGACAAAATTAGCATACAAATTGGCAGATATGGCTCAGCTAAAATGTCCTCCACACCATTGTGAAGTGTTGATGGGAGTACTTGAGACTAATTGAAGTCTTGTGGCTAGTCATTCTTGCCATCTAGACCACGATCTTTAAATATTTTTATGCCTCTATTCTAATTTATTCTATCATTGTCCACCAAAGATAGCAACTGTAGGAACTATGTAAGCCTTGTAATTTCCTCAAGCTCATTTTATTTTGTTAACTGCTTTCCCAGCAGGAACAGCAATTAAATCTTTACCATGCAGAATTTTGGATATTTGGATATTTTGGGAGGGGACCTATGAGATATCTGGGGAAAGAAGGAAGGATGTCAATAGGGGACAATGTTTTACCTCATATTCTGGTTTGGGGTGATTGATTTGATCTGAGGGCAGTTTTCAGATTAGCCCCTGCCCCCCCACCCCGGACAGACTCACTGGACACAGTATTTGTCTGGAGTGAGGGCTTTAGCTTCCTCTTCTCAAATTTTCTCTGCAGGACACACTTTTTTTTTTTTTTTTATGGTTAAAAGAGATTAAGGGATCTAGTGACAGGAATCTTGATCTTGACTTAACCTCGTCATTTTTAGGTCTTGACTTTATGAAAGCCACCTCACCCCTCTAAGATTCAATTTTCTTACCTGTAAATGAGGGAAACTATGCTCAGCCACAGGGAGGTTAGGAGGTTTCTAGATGATGCATGAGAAATCCTAATGCTGACATGCTCACAGAGATGGGAGAGTTGTCTGACTGCTTTCCTGAATGTACTTTGTCCCAGATGCAATCCCCGTCCTGCTCCTCTCTCCCAAGTCCTCCCATGCCAGGTGCCCTCACCAACTTCTAAGTATCAGTAACTGAATTTCATGGTTGGGGGACTTCTCCGGAGCTGGGGGGAGAGGGCAAGCCATATGCATGATGGGCCCTTAGCTGCTCCAAGCAAGGACAGAGAAGACTCAGTGTACAAAACATCCAGTTGCTTGGCTCTCAGGTGGTATCATTCCCAGGCATTTCCCAGGGACACCCCATGGGATTTCCCTGTGTCCAGTCACCCACCGTGACAGGAGAACTCATCCTTTACCAGTTGACTCTTCGTGTTCTCACTGCCCTGTCCTTGCTTGCTGCATCTTCCCAATGAACTACTTGCCCTCGAGCCCTTGCCTTAAGGAGGAGAGTCCCGTGGTCCCCAGGCCTGTGTTCTTCCCATTCATCACACCTTTTCCTATGTGAGCATTTGTAGGAAAGTAGGTGTTCTCCTAGTCCTAAACAAACTTATCCAATCTGCTGCTGCCTGAAACAAAACAAAACTCACCCGACCCCCTCCACACACACACACACAAAGAAGAAAATCCTGTGTTGGATCACAGAGTGCTTTTTGTGACACTGAACCTGAGTCGTATAATGCATTTACCTGCTGGTGGCAGGCATAAGCACACCAAAGTGTGAATAAATGATTCTCATACCAAATTCTGCGACGTGTCTGTTTGGGAAGAAAGTTGGAAAGCTTAAAAGTCTGACACTGGAAAACAGAGAAAACCCTGGGAGAAGCAAAAGATGGAACACAGGAGTTCAAGAGAGTCCACTGCCCTGTGTAGAGATTGTGAGATGCAGGCTGGTTCATTTTTAATCATGGCTGCTTTCATGTAGAGAGGGGTTAAGAGTTTACATAAAACATCCAAACACTTTATATTTCATTTATTAAAGTTGTTTACTACCACAGGTACCTGGGTGGCTCAGTTGGTTGAGTATTTAACTCAAATTTTGACTCAGGTCACGATCTCAGGGTTGTGAGATTGAGCCCTGTATTTAAGATGATCCCTCTCCTTCTCCCTCTACCCCTCCCCCCACCACTTGCATGTGCATGTGTTCTCTTTCTCTCTAAAAAAATAAAAATGCTTACAACCTCTATCTACTCTAACAAATACTTCTCAAGGTCATACTATGCAGAATACAGTATGAATAAGGGGGGGGACAAAAACAAACAAACAAACAAACAAACAAATACAAAGGGAGGTGTCTGTCTTCAGAGAGTCATGTTCTAGTTTAGGGAGGAGAGAACGTAAATAATTGTATATTATATTGTTACAGAGTAACCTTACATAACATTGTAATTTTGTAATTGTGTACTGTGTTGTCATAAGGGCAGTGAGGTGGAGGGAGTATGCAGAGAGAGACACGCAGTAGGAGCATCACAGTTTTAGGCTGGGCAGATGGCCGTCTAATGGGATGGCCAGAAAAGCTTTCTCCTAAGGTGACATTTGAGCAAGGACCTGAAGGGAAAGAGAGAATGATCCGTACATATGTCCAAATGTAAGGAGAGGTGGGGACCATGGAGAGGAACAAAGATGAGAACCCTGTGGCCAGAACCAAAACCGAAGGGGGCCCATGCTTCTGGGTGGCCAGGGAACACAGGAGACATGAGGAGAGGCAGGAGGGTGGTAGGGGGCTGAGAGGGAGGCTGGCATACTGGAGAAATGCAAACAGTGTGTCTGAAGCCTTTGTGACGGGAAGACCCCAGCAGAGGTCAGATATAGAAGGAGGAGTCTAAAGGTGCCCAGGCAGTCAAAAATCAGAAAGATGAGACTGTGAAAGGATAGTGCACAGCACAGAGGCACAGGTAAGCTGGGCATGTGAGGAGAGTTGGTCAGGAGGCAATAGAGAGCTATGTGCAGTGGCGTAGACAGAGGCCAGATCTGGTTGTGGAGTGGAGTTTATCTGGGACAAAGCTTTTGAAGCCCATCAGAATATTTCTTCTACCCACAAGCATGCCAGGTGGTTGATGTTAGCCTTTGTCCACCTCCGCAGGGATTGGCAGAAATTGAGAGGGTCAGGGGACCTTTGTTGTCATGGGCTTCAAGTCTCCACACCAGAACTAATGGCCTTAATAAGATGCAGAATAAGTAGTATCTGGGGATTCAGTCCCAGTCCCTCCTCTTAGTTGGGAACTTCGAAATTCTGGTTGTATTTCTTGCAGCTTTCTGGTTGTTTTGTCTGACTTGAATTACAAGTTTGGAAACAGCCCTCCCCCCGCCCCCGCCCATTTGAAGGATACTGTATAGGATTTATTTCAGTTCTACACCCAGGTAGGAGTGTTGGAACTATTTTTTTTGCTTTTAGTTATTTCATGTTGTTCTCTCGAGCAAAAGGAAGGGAAAGGGACACTGACAAGGACTGAAAACTTAAATCTAGGTGGAAAGAGACTGTCACCCAGATCATGAGGGCATTGGCTCTGGCTTGGACTCTGACGTGCCGTGTGGTCTTGGGCATGCACTCAAGTCCTTGCTGGATCCAAATTTCCAGAACATGAAATGTGGTTCTGGAACAGATGCTCTCCGAGCTCCTTTCTGGCTCTGATATTCAGGATTCAAAGTCGAAATGCCCAGATGCTATTGAAAAATGTGAACATATGGATGAATTTCTGACCTGCTGGCACAGGAGCTGCCTCCTCAGTTACCAGGCAGAATGAGCTCGTTACCCAGGATTGCACAGATGTCTCAGGTCTTCAGTAGGCAAAATGTTTGGATCACGATTTCTTAACACCTTTTCAAAATATTTTGCTTTGTATGTCCTTTGGTTGGTGTGCCCTTCAATTTTCTGTGGTGGAAGAGTAAAATGGAGGGGTGGGGAAGAAAGAAAATTACTGTCACTTTTTAAGGAAACAATACTGCCTTACATAGTGTTCTCCAGGAAGTCTTGCAAACGTTCTAACTTCACATAAAGAAGCATTTAGGATGGTCTGTTAAGTGCTCAGCTCCATGCCAGGAGCCGGGGTGACAAAGGTTAATAACACAAGAATTCCATCCTGCAAGAGCTTGTGATTTCCTATAGAAGAGGGAACCTGGCAGACTGTAGCCTGCTAACTGTTACAAGAAAGGAAAACAAAATTCTGTGGGAACTCCAAATGGCCCTTAACCTGGTTTGAGGGTTAAAATGTCTGCCCCAAGCACCTCCCTTGTTTGCTTTGTGGATGTGATAAGGTCATACGCACAGAAGTACTATGAAAATGTGTGATGAGGAATAAGTCTTAATTGTTACAATACGAATTTTCCAAATTTTCTCAAAACATGATCCATGTGAACACCTTGCTAAGGCTCTTCTGAAGTATTGCAGGAAGTTTAAGCTTTATTAACACCCCCAATACTTACCCAGGAATGGCTGCATAATTTACAAGGTCCAGTGCAAAATGAAAATGTGGGGTCCTGTGTTCTAAAATCAGAAATAAAGTGCTATCAAAATGCTGAACGATGAGCGACTGGGCGCTTTTCTCCAAGCGCAAGCGACCGGGTGCTTTTCTCCAAATGCGACCAGAGGTCAGGGAGACAGGAG
>PISX010014290.1:0-53553 GCA_004024625.1 Mellivora capensis
GTGTAAGGAAATGGTCCAATTTCATTTTTCTGCAAGTGGCTGTCCAATTTTCCCAACACCATTTATTGAAGAGGCTGTCTTTTTTCCATTGGACATTCTTTCCTGCTTTATCGAAGATTAGTTGACCATAGAGTTGAGGGTCTATTTCTGGGCTCTCTATTCTGTTCCATTGATCTATGTGTCTGTTTTTGTGCCAGGGAAGTACTTTTTCAATAGAGAGAAGGTTAACCTACAAAATGGCAGTGAAGGAATGTCAATTTAGGTATCAAAGATCCAAATATGGTCAATAATGCAAACTTCAGTGCAGAGATGACCTTATCACAAAGAGAACAGTTAGGCAAATAAAGACAAAAGGAGTATCAAAACATGGTCTTATTATAGAAGGTAGTATTAGAAACTGGAGCATTGTTTGAATTTCAGATATGGCATGCATAGTGTGTGCAGTAACTTTAAAATTATAGTTCACCAGGTCACATAACTGACAACTCTTGCTGAATTATAAATTATATATATTTGGCTCTTCCGTTAATTCAAAGTTTAGGCCAATTTCCTATAAAACATCCTTTTGACACGATTGGATTTCCAGCAGTGACTAACAGCTGGTCATTGTGGCTGACTGTCTGGGCAGGCCAGGTCATTGGGCACAAGAGATGCTGGCAGAGAGGAGACCACAGCATCACCCGTCTACACACAGAAAACTATTTCAAAGAACATGCTTAGAGTAGGACACTGTCCCTAATTTTGAAACAAAACATATCACTTTGTCATTAATTTTTCAGAGAAAGTCTTGTTCTCTGTCCCTTCAAGAGAGTGGATCTCAATGTCATAATTTTCTCTGGGTTTTCTTCCATGTTTTTAAAAGTAGCCTGTTTCACAGTATGGATTCCACATCCTCATTAGTCAGTTACTGTTGGAGAAATTTGTGATTTTTAATACAGTGCTTCTGCGGTCCTATAAAGAGTTTGGTTGATGGCATATGACTCCCATGATGAAGCAACAATGTACATATTAGTAAACTAGATGTTGGACGAGGGATCATCAGTGTAACTAGAAGTGCGAATAAGAGCCTGCAGGGCAGTTATAGCTCAAAATGTTTCTCTTTGTAGTTTAAAAAAGTTGAGGAAACTATTAGGGAATCAAGTGGAACTATGAGAAAAAACTCTACTATAAATCCCATTCATGTATGCCCACCTAGGTGTTCATGAGGACTACCCTGACTATCCTATTTAATAATGCACTCTGCCAAAAAAAAAACTAATAATGCAACCTGTTAATACCCTTCCCTGCACTTCTGATCACCACTTTCCTACATTACTTTTTCATTTCTCTCCTTCCAATATGCTAAACAATTTGCTTATTTATTGTATTTATTGTTTAGTGACTGTCTTTCCCCCCTAACATGTTAGTTGTAGGAAAATAGGGACTTTTGTCTGTTTTCTTCAATTTTTAGAATGACAACCAGAATGTAGTAAGCACTGAGTAAGTTTGTGGGATGAAAGAATAAATGAAGAAATTACTATTGCCTATCTTAAATATAAGGACATATGAAGGCCTAAGAATAAATTAAGCCCATGCATTTTTGAAATTTCCAGTCAAGTTTTACTCATCAATAACCTGAATAAATGTTTATTTAAAAAGGCCTTAGGCAAATATACTTTAAAAAGAATGTACCCAGTCTTAAATGGTTACATATATGATAAAATTTATATAGCATTCTTGAAATAAAATTGAAGAAACAGAGAGAAGATTACCATTGCCAGGAATTGCAGCAGTGTTTACACGCGATAAAACTGCATAAAACTACACACACACACACACACACACACACACACACACAAGTGCTTATAAAACTGTTGAAATATGAATTAGCTCTTGTGGCTGTACCAATGTCAATTTTCTGGTATTGATCATGCACTATAATTATGTGACATGTTACCATGGGAAAGGTGAAAGATGGATGGGCTCTCCAGGAATTTTTTTTTTCAAATTTGTGTGTTGGATTTATAATTATTTCAAAATAAGACATTCAAAATGGTAAAGATTTTAGAATGCTAATGTCAATGTGCCATAAAAATATGTGTTGGATATGTATTTTTTATGTCTATGTTACAAACTAGTTTGACAGAATTTTTGCTAGAGTCAAAACTCACTCAAACACACAATGACCTTTCTTCATTTCGTCACAGGTAAAGAGAATATTAAAGTCATCTTTATGAGCATGTGAGCCTCTAATATCAACAAACCAGGAACTGCCAAACACTGGTGAAAACAAACATAAATAAATAAACATAAATAAACATAACTGGTGAAAACAAACATAAATAAATCAGAAATTCCAAATCTAATAAGACTTAAAGGGCAATAAAATTCCATGTGCAATATCCAGGTTCTTTTATCTTTCTGGACTATGTTTACATCAATCAATATTTTTTTTTCTATCTGGCTGATAAAACCAAATACAAACAACTCTCTGCTGTCAAAAATACAAAGTCAGGGTACTGAGCTAAATGTCACAAAGGCCTACCACAGTAACAATGTAGTCCTGGTAACCCCAGTCACAGCACTCAACTGTGGTGAGCCTCGTCTCCTCTTACATAAAGTGGTAGTAAGAATATCTATTTCCTAGTGCACATTGGGGATAAAAAGATCACAAATATGAAAATACCTTGCACAGGTCACACCAAGACAGAATTCAATTTATATTAACTTCCTGGGCTGCTTCTTGAAATAATTAGAAGTATCTTATCACATTACCTCGTCTATTCCTAAAATTAGTGAGACTTCTGTGAAATCACTAAATTCTTTCTAAATTGTTTTTTATTTCCATTTTGTAACACTTCATCCTGTTTATCAACTCCTTTAAGGGTCCCCTTTATGGTATGGAGTCCCAAATATTGAAACATATATCATATTTTGTGTTTTCTACTCTGGACATGGATCTTTCCTCCTAAAAAACACATTGCTTACAACATCAAAGTCACAAAGCAGAATGGTTGCTGTCGTTTATCTCATAAAGTAAATTTACCTTACTGGTGAATTTCCAAGAATTCTTTTATGGCTGACGTCATAAGTTTTAACATTAACTTTTCTATTTTTTTTTAAACTCTCCAAATTTATTTATTTATTTATTTATTTATTTATTTATTTATTTATTTTTACTTTCTAGTAAACAAAATATAGTTCTATATTCTGCAGGAGTAAAGATTATGGTTTTAGGTCCCCTTAGCACTTCTTTTTTTTTTATTGCACTAATATATTTTTTTAAATTTCCTTTCAGTGTAACAGTATTCATTGTTTTTGCACCACACCCAGTGCTCCATGCAATACGTGCCTTCCTTAATACCCACCACCTGGCTCCCCTAACCTCCCACCCCCCGCCCCTTCAAAACCCCTCAGGTTGTTTTTCAGAGTCCATAGTCTCTCATGATTCACCTCCCCTTCCAATTTCCCTCAACTCCCTTCTCCTCTCCATTAACTTTTCTTAAAAGATTTATTTATTTATTTTAGAAAGACAGGGAGAGAGTGAGACACAGTGAATGGGGGGAGAGGCTGAGGGAGAGAATCTTCAAGCAGACTCTCCACTGAGAATGGAGTCCAAATCGGGGCTGTGTCTCACAGCCCAGGAGATCATGACCTGAGCCAAAGCCAAGAGTCAGAGGCTTAACCAACTGAGCCACCCCGGCACTCCAACATTATCTTTTGAAAAATGATAAAAAGATGTCACCACACTTTTAGGGTTTCTAAATCTATACACAACCTGAAAGTTAAAAGAGGTGACTTTAGATGTTTTAAATAGATATGTAATTATCTTAATTTTTATTAAACATATCTTAATTACACATGAAGATATGTAATTATCTTAATTTTTATTTCATGAAAAGTTTTGAGAGATTTTAACTATTAAAATAGGACATATTGAACATTTTTCTAAAGGTGTTTTCATGACACAAATAAAGTTGAAAATATGCAAATGTAGTTCCAGGTGTTGTATTTCTTAGATAAGTTTTATCCTTGGAAATCCCAGAGGTCTTGAGTCTGTGGCTCTTTTTCATGTTTTTCTATAATCCACTTGTGAACCAATTATTTAATGGAAATTCCAGATCTCTATAGCTAGAACATGCTCTTTTTGAACTTTCTACATACCTTGGGAAGGAGAAGGAAGTGGGGGAAGAGCCATAGAAATCTGATCCACAGAGATCTGTCACATTCCTGCCATGACAAACCAACACTACCAGAAGGTTTAAGACTTCTTTGACCCAGTGCACAGGTGTAAGGAGAGCTCAGCCCTTCCCAAGACCCAAGAGAGGGTGTGAAATGAACATTTAAAAGGTTATGCTTGATGGTAGAGGACACATACAGATAAAATGTTAAAGTGATGTTGCTCACCCAGGATGGGAAAGAAGGAAATGTTCAGTATATTCGCATTCCATTATGATTGATATGCATTTTCCCTTTCACTGCTCACTGTCCTGTGTTAGAATAAGCAAGCAGTCAAGTGGAAAACTAGAAGATGGAATAAATGAGAAGAAAAACAAAGGACAAGTCACAAGATGGACAATTTGCCATTGAATTACTGTCAAACTCTACTTCTAAAGGCAAATTGTAATTTGCTGCAATCTACAGTAGTCCCCCACAGTCTTGTCCACAGTTTCATTTTCCATATGACTTCAATGACTCAGCCTACCATGATCTGGAAGCAGATGATCCTCCTGACTATTATCAGAAGAAGGTCAGTAGTAGCCTAAAGCTATGTCACAATGTTGATGCCATTCACCTCATTTCAGCTCATCATGTGGGCAAATTATTATCTCACATCATCACAAGAGGAAGGGTGAAAGTAGTGCAGTAAGATATTTTGAGAAAAAGATCACATTCACATAACTTTTCTTACAGATATGACTATAATTTGTCTATTTTATTGTTAGTTGCTAATTCTTATTGGGCCTAATTTGTAAATTAAATTTTATCATTGGTATGTAGGCATAGGAAATAACATAGTATAAATAGAGTTTGGTACTATCTGTGTTTTCAGGCTTCCAGTGGGGTCTTGGAACATATCCCCCATGGAGAAGGGGACGAATGAATTATGCACATAGTCATCAGAATTCATCTTTTTTCCTTCAGAATTAGTGTAGCTCAATCTCCACACTCATGGGGAGTCAGCTTCTCTCCCTCTGCTGCTGCCCCTCCACATGCCTTTCCCTTGAAGTCCTACATAGATGAAGTTTGTTTTGCTGCTGCTGCTGCTGCTGCTGTTGTTGTTGTTTTTATTGCAGATAACAGAAATGAACTCTGGTAACTGACTTTTTAGAAAAGGAATGTGTTGCACGAATGCTGGGAAATCTCAAGGACTGGAAGGGCCAAAACAGATTTCAGGGCTCTAGAATGAATTCAGCAAACTTAAACCTCATTCCTTCTGTTAAAACTTTCAACTTTGAGGCTTTGCTAGGATCAGTCTCTCTACTGTGATCAGGAGGGCAAAAACAGATATGGCTACGAAGTGAAATCATTTTAATATAGGCAACTGTCTCAAATCCTATCTAATACAAAGTTTGGTATAAATATGGTGTTCCTCACTCATTAAACTGCTGAAAAAATTGTAATTTTTACCAATCTGTTTTTTGTGTCTATGAGCTTGAGTTTTGTTTTTGTTTTGTTTTGTTTTGTTTTTAAATATAGGCTCTACATATAAGAGAGATTATACAGTTTTCTCTTTCTCTGTGTGACTTATTTCATTTAGCATAATGCCCTTAAGGTCCCTCCATGTTGTCACAAATGGCAAGATATCATTTTTTTATGACTAAATAATATGCTACAGTTCCTTTATTCATTAATCAATAAACACTTAGGTTGCTTCCATGCATTGACTATTGTAAACAATGCTCCAATAAACATGTGGGTACAGATATCTTTTCAAGTTAAGGTTTTCATGTTCTTTGGATAAATACCCAAAGGTGGAATTATTAGATCATATGGTAGTTCTATTTTTAAGGAACTGCAGTGCTGTTTTCCACAATGGCAGCACCAATGCACAATCCTACTAACAGAGCGCAAGTGTCCCCTTCTCTCCACATCCTCACTAACAGTTGTTATTTCTTATCTTTCTGATAGCCGTACTAACAATGTGAGGTAATATTTCATTGTGGTTTTGATTTACATTTACATTTCCCTTATAATTAGTGATGTTGGCTGTCTTCAGAAAAATGTCTGTTCAGATCTTCCACCCATTTCTTAACTGGATTGTTTTGGTTTTGCTATTGAGTTGTCTAAGTTCTTTATATACTTTTGATATTAACCTCCTATCAAATATAGGGTTAGTATTTTCTCCCATTCAAAAATAAAACTGGTGGCATCACGTTACCTGATTTCAAGCTTTACTACAAAGCTGTGATCACCAAGACAGCATGGTACTGGCATAAAAACAGACACATAGACCAATGGAACAGAGTAGAGAGCCCAGATATGGACCTCAACTCTATGGTCAAATAATCTTCAACAAAGCAGGAAAAAATATACAATGGAAAAAGACAGTCTCTTCAATAAATGGTGCTGGGAATATTGGACGGCTATATGTAGAAGAATGAAACTTGACCATTCTCTTACACTGTACACAAAGATAAACTTGAAATGGATAAAAGACCTCAACGTGAGACAGGAATCCATCAGAATCCTAGAGGAGAACATAGGCAGTAACCTCTTTGATATCAGCCACAGCAACTTCTTTCAAGACATATCTCCAAAGGCAAAGGAAACAAAAGCGAAAATGAACTTTTGGGATTTCATCAAGATCAAAAGCTTCTGCACAACAAAGGAAACGGTCAATAAAACAAAGAGGCAACCCACGGAATGGGAGAAGATATTTGCAAATGACAGTACAGACACAAGGTTGATATCCAGGATCTACAAAGAACTTCTCAAACTCAACACACACAAAACAGATAATCATGTCAAAAAATGGGCAGAAGACATGAACAGACACTTCTCCAATGAAGACATACAAATGGCTATCAAACACATGAAAAAATGTTCATCATCACTAGCCATCAGGGAGATTCAAATTAAAACCACATTGAGATACCACCTCATACCAGTTAGAATGGCCAAAATTAGCAAGACAGGAAACTACCTCTGTTGTAGAGGATGTGGAGTAAGGGGAACCCTCCTACACTGTGTTGGGAATGCAAGTTGGTGCAGCCACTTTGGAGAACAGTGTGGAGATTCCTCAAGTAATCAAAAATAGAGCTTCCCTATGATCCTGCAATTGCACTACTGGGTATTTACCCCAAAGATACAGATGTAGTGAAGAGAAGGGCCATCTGTACCCCAATGTTTAGAGCAGCAATGGCCACGGTCGCCAAACTGTGGAAAGAACCAAGATGCCCTTCCACAGACGAATGGATAAGGAAGATGTGGTCCATATACACTATGGAGTATTATGCCTCCATCAGAAAGGATGAATACCCAACTTTTGTAGCAACATGGACGGGACTGGAAGAGATTATGCTGAGTGAAATAAGTCAAGCAGAGAGAGTTAATTACATATGGTTTCACTCATTTGTGGAGCATAAAATAACACGGAGGACATGGGGAGATGGAGAGGAGAAGGGAGTTGAGGGAAATTGGAAGGAGAGGTGAACCATGAGAGACTATGGACTTTGAAAAACAACGTGAGGGGTTTTGAAGGGGTGGGGGGTGGGAGGTTAGGGGAGCCTGGTGGTGGGTTTTAGGGAGGGCACGTATTGCATGGAGCACTGGGTGTGGTGCAAAAACAATGAATACTGTTACGCTGAAAAGAAATAAAAATAAATTTAAAATATATTTTAGGTTAAATATTATTTAACTGGCTATCTCATTGAGATTAAAGTATTAGAATTTTCCTTTCATATCTATACAACTGAAATAATTCACCAATTATAATGCTGGCCCAGATTTTTCACCTTAAAAATGTAATAATTATGGGATATTATAAATTAATTTATAATTAACTATAAATAACTTAACAATACAAATTAAAATTTAAATATGAATAACTGCTGACTGAAAAATTTCACATCTAGGAATTTATCGCATATATGTAAAAACACACACACAAACACATAATATCTACCTCAGGAACTAAACAGATACAGCTTCAGGAGAATATTTAGTGTCACATTGTTTTAAAAATAAGAAATTGAAAACTAACTCTTGCTCAATAGCCATTACAATAGATTGTGGAATTATTTAATAAAAAATATATGCGTATATATACACATACACATATGTTCAAAATTTAGAAATGTGTGAAATGATTATTACATGTTTAAAAAAGTAAGTTATAGAACAGTACCTAGTATCCCATTTATTTTCTTTAAAAAATATATTCATAAAAACACATATTCCCCCTCCTCCCCAAAACAGAGAAAAACTAAACAAAAAAACACATATTCACTCCTAGCTTATAAAAAAGATAAGTTAGATGGGGGAAAATGTTTTTTACATTCTAAATAAGTTTATGCATTTTTACCTATTGGCTTAGAGATATGCATTTTGGGGGTACTTGTGTGGCCCAGTTGGTTAGTGTCTGAATCTTGATTTCAGCTCAGGTCATGGTCAGGTTGTGAGATTGAGCCCCACATGGGGCTCCACAATGGGTGTGGAGTCTGCTTAGGATTTTCTTTCTCTCTCTGACCCTCCCCACTGCTTGCAACTCTCTCCCTAAAAAAATTAATCAATTAAAAAAAGATATATGCACTATTATAATATTCCTATCTGATTAATAGATTTCAAATTGTATGTGCTCTAATTTTTTTCACATTATACCTGTACCAGTTAAGTGTTTATTATGAATGTATTATTTTTACATTCAGAACTACTTTTAAGTATCCTGAATAATCAAATTGTGTCTTAGAAAAAAAACATTACTTTTTGTAGGTCTATAAAAGAGAGAAAAGTGAGAATGCTGAAATAATAACAATTTGTGTCATTAAAGTTATCAGGTATAAGTATTTAAGAGAGAGTCTCCAAATACAATATTCAAAATAAGATTAATATCTTGATGTATTGATGATATGTTTAATAATAACAATATTACTACTAATAGATACCACTTATTTGACCACATGGTGTCCTGAAATTCTTACCACAGCCTTTTACAGATGTTAGCTTGCAAGCATTTTGTGGATACCGACAAGTTGATTCTAAAGTTCATATGGAGAAATAAAAGACCCAGAATAGCCAACACTATTGAAAGAGTAGAATAAAATTGGAGGACTGACATTACCTGACTTTAAGACTTAATAGAAAGCTATAGTATCAAGACAGTGTAGTAGTATTGGTAAAAGAAGAAAATAATCCATCAACAGAATAGAATGGAGAGCCTAGAAATAGTCCCACATAAATAAAGGCAATTGATATTGACAGGGAGCAAAGACAATAATACAGAAGGTCGTTTTTCTCAATGAATGGTGCTTGGGACACCTGCACACCCACATGCAAAAACAAAACAAAACAAAAGAACGAAAGAAAGAAAAAAAAATCTAGACATAAACCTCACATCCTTCACAAAAATTAACTCAAAAATGGGCCATAGACTTAAAAGTAAAACTTAGAATAGTAAAACTCCTAGAAGGTAACATAGGAGAAAACTTAGATGACCTTGGGTTTTGTCCTGACTTTTAAGATTAAGATACCAAAGTTACAATCTATGAAGGAAATAATTGATAAACTGGACTTGATTAAAATTAAAAATCTGTGACCTGACACTGTCAAGAGAATGAAAAAGACAAGGCAGAGACTTGGAGAAAATATTTGCAAAAGACATATCTAATAAAGGACTGTTATCCAAAATATACAAATAAGTCTTAGAACTCAACAATAAGAAAACAAACAACTCAATTTTAAAAATAAGCTGTGGAGGGGCACCTGGGTGGCTCAGTCATTAAGCGTCTGCCTTTGGTTCAGGGCATGATCCTAGAGTCCTGGGATCAAGCCCCGCATTGGGCTCTCTGCTCAGTAGGGAGCCCGTTTCTCCCTCTACCTCTGCCTGCCTCTGTGCCTACTTGTGCTCTCTATCTCTCTGTCAAAAAAATAAATAAATCGTTAAAAAAAATAAAAACAAGCTGTGGAAAGATGCTCCACATCATATGTCATCAGAGAATTACAAATTTAAAAAATGAAATACCACATACCTAACGGAATGGCCGGAATGAGAACCTAACAATACCCATCACTGGCAAGGATGTGGAGCATCAGGAACTTCTATTCATTGCTGGTGGGAATGCAAAATGGCACTTTGGAAGACAGTTGGTGACTTCTTACAAAAGTAAACATACTCTTACCTTAGGATCCAGCAGTTACACTCCTTGGTATTTATCCAAAGGTGCTGGCAACTTCTCTCCACAGAAGAATCTGCACATGGATGTTTACAGCAGCTTTATCCATAATTGCCAGACTTGGAAATCTTGAACACAAGAAATCTTTCAGTAGGTAAGTGAATAAATAAACTGCGGTACACCCAGACAATGAAATATTATTTAGTGCTAAAAAGAACTATCAAGTCATGAATATACATGCAGGAAACCTAGTCTA
Organism: Mellivora capensis; assembly: GCA_004024625.1. Taxonomy (NCBI): domain Eukaryota; kingdom Metazoa; phylum Chordata; class Mammalia; order Carnivora; family Mustelidae; genus Mellivora; species Mellivora capensis. The sequence goes on from PISX010014290.1 coordinate 10,570, forward strand.
TGGTACTCAGTGAAAGAAACCAATTTGAAACAGCTACATGCTACAGGATCAGAACTATATGACATTTTGGAAAAGAAAAAAACATGGAGACAGTAAAAAGATTAGTGATTACCAGGGGTTGGAAAAGATGGAAGGTTAAATAAGAGGGACATAGAAGGTATTTAGGTCACTGAACCTACTCTGTATGACACTTGAATGGTGGATCTATGTCACTAGTCACATGCCTGATGCCAATATTATAAAAATTCGGCTGTGTATATATTTTCATGAAATGAACAAAAATGATGAGCATCAATTATATTATTAATGATTGAGGAAGATAGAATTTTTAAAAAATGCATATATAAATGAATGCCAAATTTTCAGTTATTCCAACAATACTGCTCCATCCTGAGCCCTCTGCCATCCAGATTTCCTGTCCTCTCTGTTTATTACCTCTTTAATGTTCCACTAGAAGTTACAGGCATCCTCATCTGATTGTGTTTCACGTTTTCGTGTTTTTGCAGGTTCCATATTTTTTACAAATTAAAGATCTGTAGAACCAGAGTTGGAAGTGGAGCCTGAAGATGTGATTGAGTTGCTGCAATCTCGTGATCAAACTTGAATGGATGAGGAGTTACTTCTTGTGGGTGAGCAAACGAAGTGGTTTCTTGAGATGGAAGCTATTCTGGTGAAATCACTGTGAAGATTGGATACTGATTACATTGCATCTGTGTCCATAAAAGTCAATCAGTGTGTTCCCCACTGTCAATTTTTACCTGGGGTACCTGTGGGAAAATTGAAAGTGGGCAGTTTAAGTCCACAGGAGAACCTGGGCCTTCAAGGGTAGGGGATGACAGGGTGGAAAGGGTGGAAAGGGTGGAAAGGGTGGAAAAAAAGAGGGGTCATCTAGAATGTCTGCAGGATCAGATGTGCTGTGAAATGCAACAAGACACACTCTAATTTTTGCAGAGGTCAGGATTTGGGGCAGTTTTTGACAATGCCATATATGGGATCTCCGAACATTTGGAGGAGCTCCAGCAAAAGAGGTCAAGCTGGCAAATAGTATTATAAGAATGGGTTTCGTAGAGGGACCATTTTGATTTGGGAATTTGTACTGAGGCCAGGAACATGACATAAAAAGATGAGACTTTTTTTCTTAGTCTTTTGGGGTTAAATTTGTTCCCGTTTTTAAAAATACAACCCAAAGGCATGTCAGAAGGAATAGAGGGGGTTTGGCCCATAGTGAGAAGACTGGCTGCCAATTCTTAAAGGGGCGTCCCACCAAGAAGCAAGGTAGCTGAGAGTTAGCCAACATCGGGAAAGGGTCCCAACTCAGTCTGTAAAGTGTGGATTTACCCAGGATGACCTGTTGTTGCAAACTGTGCCACACATTGGAATCAGAGACCTCAGAGGAAACAGAGTGGAAAAAGTTTGAGGAAAGAGGTCTTTCACCCTCATGGGCATGGCTAGTCTGACCTGTTGACCCTTAGACCTTCCAACCAAACTGGAGAGAAGTCCTGGCCAGTCTGTGGAGTACTAGGGTTGCCTACTGAAGGGCCAAAAACAGAAATAAGAAGGAGAGAAGGATCCCTCCAAATGCCAAGGGAAATTCTCACCCTTTTGGACAAAGGCAGTCCAGCAGGTTTCCCCTGGGGCTTTAGAGCTCCACTGAGAAGTAATTTTGGCCAGGGGTCACTGGTTCCCAAAGTATTAGAGTCCATCCACTAATAGAAAGTCCTGAGAAGTCCCTGAGGCTTTTCTACGGAAAGAGTTAAGATTCCTGTAACTATATTAATTTTATCTATTTGCTGCAAAGTCCTTAATTGTCACCATGGTTAAGTGGATAACTGAGTATTGTTTCACAATGACTTATGATCCTATCTGACCAAGTATCTTAAAGCCTTTTGAATATTTTTTTATTTTTATTTTTTAAAAAGATTTTATTTATTTGACAGAGAGATAGAGAGAGAGAGAACACAAGTAGGCAGAGAGGCAAGCAGAGGAAGAGGGAGAAGCAGGCTCCCTGCCGAGCAGGGAGCCCTATGCGGGGCTCAATCCCAGGACCCTGAGATCATGAGCTGAGCCTTAGGCAGTCTCTTAATGGACTGAGCTACTCAGATGCCCCACCTTTTGAATATTTTTAACTAGATTCCCCAAATCAACTTATCACTTGTGATTCTAGTTATTATCTCAAAATGTAGTGTTCTCAAAGATAACCAAACTTTCTTGTCAGTTCCATTGCAGTGAATTCTCTTTAGATCTTTAACAATAGACAATAAAATCTATAAAGATTGTGGTACATGTGTTGATGGATATTCTGCTTCTACAAAAAATGGCCCCTCATTACCACATTCTTGCCATTCCGATGTCCTTGTAACATGACAACAGTCTGCTCCTGAATCACAGAAATCAACAATGAGGGCTATGGGAAACCCAAAATGGCCACTTGGTCCTTCCTAGCTCCCTGGCAAAACCGTTTTTGGTTTTTGTACTCTTTGACTCACCTTAGTGCATTGAAGAAAGACTAACTTGGTCTTCAGAGGCCTCAGACCTCCTTACTTTGGACTTTTTGAACATCTATAGCTGTACTTCATTCAGCTGCCACTTACAGTGGATTATCAAAATGTTGATGTGCTTCCCATTTAGGGCATACCTTCCACAATATCCAGGTGCCCACTTCATTGGGCAAATTACATAAGACTTAATGAAAACCTTACAAATGTCTTAAAATCATCACTGTTGATAGTCAGGCAAGGTCAACAAAACAAATGAAAAAAATTGTACTCAAACAGAACAAGTATGAATTATGTAAGATTTGTAATTAATGAGCTGATGAATGTGGATTATAATTTTCAAAACTTTTTGTCTAAAGTGTTACTTATTTTTAATCTTTTGTTTTTCCAGATTTAGGGAAATCTTCTCTCTTAAGCTTTCAACAATTTGGTAAAATAAACATTTGTAAGCAAAGATGAAACATTTATCTTTTCCTCTCTACCTGATCCCTCTAGAATTCAAACAATAGTGTTACTGTTTACATAAATTCAGTGAGAAGTTGTTCCCCTTGTCACAGGACACAATTTTTAAAATATTGGCTACCTTGCCAAGGCTTTGACTAAAACATTAGTGTTTGTGAGATAGGTGCATAGACTCAGGTATGACTGCACATCTTTAAAGACCTGCTTGCAAAAATTGGCCTAGTACTGTGCTAGCAAACTTCCAACAAAGCAATCTTTTAAAAAGTTTATATATCCAATCACTATTTTTGCTGCTTTTATATAAATAATCAAGCCAAGCTTAATCAGATTATTTTTTTCATGAACTTTGATTTTTAAAAATTGGGGGAATTGTTGAGAGAGAAGTTATGTTTGTAACTTTGTCTATATTAGATTCTAGTCCTATTAATTATCTTTGAGGTTTTGTTATATATCTGTAAGCTGGGCTGGATCCTGAATTATTCTAGTTTCTTCAAATATCTGGCTTTGACTCTCCAAGCTAACATTTCTAATTTTCTCCCACCCTTGTGATTTAAAATCAGTAAGAACAATAACTGCCTTAGAATCTCCTTGGAAGAGACTGTGTCAGGTCCTCCTCACTCACTGCCCAAATGTCAGGCAAATGTCAGGGACTCGAGCCTTGGGTACAGGGCTCACAGCTCCACCTGACATCTGACACTGTACAGATGCTGGAGATCTCTGACCCAAATTGACTAGGAAAATGAAGATGGCATCTAACGTGGGCAGCTAACTCAAGACTCTGGACCAGGCTTGTATGCTCATGAACATTATTTTGACTCTGCTCTTAATCCATTTCACATTAGACCTGCTTTACAATGCCAGTGAACTCCTTAGCTTTTGATTACTCAACATGTCTGACATGCTCAGATTATTGGTATTTTTAAGTACTGTTACACCTTATTTCCTTTGTTAAGTTAATTTCCCTATTAAAACATGTCCACCTTATTGACTGAACTACAAGGTATAATGACTCAATAATGTGTGCTTCCTCAGGGTATATTTTTACTAGTGTTTGGCAAAAGGATATATGGGGAACATGCTGTTTAAGTCCCCGTCAAAGTAAAGGTTGTGCAACTGGATTATTGGTCACACCCATTTCATTTGTATAATCAATCAGAAATGTAGTATTGGGCATCACCTTTAAATTTACTTCAGAGACTCCAGTGTGACACTGGCTGCACACAGTCAAGGGTGATCAGTGACTGCTGGTGTCAACCCCAGCAAAGCTACCGGGTTTGGTAGATTCCTTTTCCTTGGGTAGATGCTGCCATAAATGAATATACAAGCAGACCTTTAGACCTTCCAACCAAACTGGAGAGAAGCCCTGTCAGAATTTATGCTGCCATAAATGAATACACAAGCAGACCCTTAGACCTTCCAACCAAACTGGAGAGAAGCCCTGTCAGAAATCTCTCTGAAATCCTGAGGGCTATCACTAAATCTGTTGCTAAAGCAATAGGCATCCAAGAGAAATCTTTGGACTCCCTTGTACGAGTTGTATTCGTTAAAGGAATTGTTCTTGGTCCCCTCTGAGCTGAACAACGTGGGGTTTGCTCTGGGCAAAAACACCTCTGGTTGTACTTGAGCAAACAGCTCTGACCAAGTAGAAACAGAACTAGATAAAATCCAGGTGCAATCCAAGTGGCTAAATGCAGTGTCCACTGATTCTTTTTAGCTGGCTGCCCTCAGGAATTGCTTCCTGGTTTAGGTCAATCCTCCAATTTGGAATCAGCATTTTGATCATTATTATTGGAATTTTTATCATTGTAAAACTTTGTGTCCTCTCTAGATCTCAATGTTATAAGGATACTACCCAGGTAATGGTCACTCAGCATTTTGCAATGATTTCTAAAGGGTCTGAGACATTCCATGAGGAAGCTCCAGAAACTTCAGAAGATATTTAGCTTTGACAGTAAAGCCTTTCTCTGCTCTGGCACTGATGTGGAACAGGGGAAACTTTTCAGGCAAAAGAAATAGGATGTGCAATTGCTCTGAGGTAAGAAGGAATATGGAACATTTCAGTGAATGATAGAAAAATCAGGGTGACTAGGTTGCCGGCCCAGAAGGGAGAGCAGCTCCAGATGAAAGTGGAGAGGTAGGGAGGTCAGGAGCTTTGAGTTATTTTAAGAATGAGAAGCAACTTTAGGATTACTAGAGTCAGAGTCTAGATAGCTGTTTGGGCTGGAAATAGCAGGAAAACTAGTGGACATTTTCTTAGGTCATTCTTTTCAGTTGCCCTTCTCCTTTTATATATCACTCTAGTTTTTCTTTCATTTTGGAGTCTATTCCAAGGATTCTAAACTGGAGAGTTTGACTTCACGGAGTACCTAAACCGGCAGAAATTATATGAAACGTTTTGTGTGCACAGACACATATATTTTGTGAAGGGTAAGGGTGCACAGATTTATGGAAGAGCTCTGAAATTCTCCCACCAAATTGGGAGTGGGCAAGAGCTAAGGATTATGTCCTTCCATGAAGTTAGAAGTAATGACCAACATCTTACTAATTGGAAGTTATGTCAATGTAAAATATCAAAAACCAAGTATTCACTTATTTAAAAAGAGAGATACAGAACAAATGAACATTAAAGACTAACAAATATTCAGTTTATAGTCCAGACCATTTATGTGCCATCCTTTATACCTTCTTCAAGTTGGAGACTGAAAAATCTGAATTAAGTCATAGTCATTGTCATAGTCATGACCTTAAATATTGCAAAATTATGAATTCACACTTACATGATCAAAGAGGAATTATATTATGCCAATATAGTTTTAGGGTTAATTTGAATTTCAGTCATTAGGAAACAGGTAACCCATGAACTGTATTATTTATGTTAACATAACCTTCTACATTGCCTTCACTTTCAAGCTAATAATGCTGCCTACTCATCTGGCATATTCCATAAGAGGGGGAAGAATAAAAATCAGGACTTCCTTGTTTATCCTCCAAAAGTCTCTCGAGTTTGGATGACGCATATGAGACATCTTTGCCTTCTAAGTGTGAGTCTTGGGCATTCCTGGTCCGCACACCGGCTTCTCATTCGCACCTGCATCTCGGGATTTCCAAGGTCTGTCTGTGTCTGTGTCTCTTTCTGTCGCACCGCACCCGCACACACACACCACATTCACTCACTCACACTCACTCACTCACTCTGTAATGCATTATTTCTCTACTAATTCCTGGATCACCCCTTTCCGCACAACGTGAATCAAACTATCAGACCCTGAAGGTTCTCCCACGCTGGATCGCAGCTCCCGCCGCTCCTCCTGCTTTGTTATTTTGTATCCGCCGCGCCGGACCGGTTCTCATGTTTCCAACCAAGACTGGTGAACTGCAGGTCCGATTGGCTGCGGCAGGAAGAGGAGCAGAGGCTTCACCAAATCACAAACCTAGGGTTTTCACTTCACTTGGTCTCCTCCCTGGAATCCTAGCAACAGATGTGCGTAGTTTCTCTTTGAGGAAACCTCGCCGGGAGTTGCTATGGAGATAGGACGCTGCAACTTTCGGAGCCGCTAGCGCCCAGAAATCGCTTAGCCGACCTCAGCAGAGCGGCTACCCTGCCTCTTTCTATATCTGCACTCCCCCTTCATCCAGAACTTCGTTTTCTTGGCTCCTTCCATGGAAGATTTGACATCCCCGAAGCAAGACAAAGAAAACCAGGAACCGGAGGAAGCAGGGCGGCCATGGGAAGAAATAGCAGCTTCTTCCCAAGATCCCGAGTCTGGGTTATCTGAGCCCCTGGAATCGGAGCAGTGGCCGGAAACTGGACCCCAAGCGAGAAGCAGCCCTCCGCAGAGCCCGCAGTCTAGAGCCAGCCCTCCTCTGGATGACGTCACGGGACCAGGTGCACCATCTCCACCTTCCCCTGCTCTGGAGGCTTCTTTCATTCCTTCTACACTGGCTCTGGCCCGACAGCAGCTTGCGGCCCCGTGGCGGTCAGACAAAGCCACTGATGTGAATCCCAAAGCTGAGGCACCTCGCTCCCACCATTTGGAACAATCATCTGATCGAGGAGAATCGACTGCTCCTCAAACATGCCATTCAGAGGGAGACACCTGTCAACAGTCTCAGCAAACCGTATGTCACCTGTATGGACCAGAAGATGTGAGCGATAACAGCTCTAAACAAAAAGAACTGAGATTTAACATCTTTCAGGAGGAAGACTCAAACAGTAACTATGAACTGGGTCACAGTGAATCTGGGGTCTCTGAAGGGGCCCCCAGCCTGCTTGAGATTGCCATTCAGAGTGCTAAGGCTTACCTGCTGAAGACCAGCAGCAAGTCTGGCTTAAATCTGTAAGTCTTAATAAAGGGGGAAAGGAGGGGGCGGTTGGCAAGGAAATGGGGGTGTGTCTTTGTGTGAGAGTGTGTTTCTGTGGGTGAATGGAAACATATTTGAAAAGTCTGCATGAGTAGGAAAGTTAGTAGTGGCTTAATAACTCTTTGCAACACAGAACTCAAAATAGGTCTTTGGTGGGGATTCTTTTAACTTCTTTAAAGACCCTTGGCACACGGAATCTTGGGTTTAAAAGAGATCATGAAGATAGTGAAGTCCAAGCATCTCTCCAAGGTGCTTATAAAAAGCAATTGTTTGCTAGTGTTAGGAAGTTCATGGCGTCTCATCTGGGCATCCTGATGCTTGTCTGGCTTGATTTTGCGCTCTCCCCCGCCCCCCGCCCGAGGCCCTTGTGCGGGTGACCCATTATCTCAGGCACCCAGAACTGTCCTGATTTGAGCACTGGGTGTTCTGCATTCTAAAAAACCTCTCAGTCTGGGGCAAACTAGAATTGGTCACAATAATTTTCACACAATAATTAGTTTTAATTTTAAAACTAGTATTTAATGTAAGAAATCTTCCAGAAAACCTGAGATTGACAATTCAAAAGATTATTTCTAAAGTCCTGTTTTAAACTACAATTTACTAACTTCAATGATGTGATTTATACTCAGAAGTGGATTCTACTTGAATTTGTCATATAAACTTATTGTCATAATTCTCTGGGTTAGATAATAAACATGAATTTACAAATTGTGTTAAAATCCCAGAAAAGCTCATTATAAATACTTGAGAGTTCCCTAACAATTTAAAACTGAACACAAAATATCAAAACGGAAGAATTTTCTTCACTGATATATTTTGTAACTGATATTACTTAAATATCTAAATTTTATTTTATTTCCAAATGCTAAGTCTCTGAGGTCATAAATTAATATATTCTAGAATATTCACTATTATCTTCTAAGTACTTTACAGCCTGCCTTTAAAAACTGTTCAGTAAAAACAAAAACAAAAACAAACAAAAAAAAAACTGCTCAGTAACAGATGACTTTACCACTCTTATATGCATATCTTATTTGACAGCCATGAAAAATATTTTTTGTTGTAATTAAAAGTCTTTTATTAAAATACAAGATCTGATATTGGTTTTACTCTGTTGAATAAAAAGTCTACAGAAAGAATTACTTCCTCCTTTTCTGCCATTCTATTAAAACAAATTATTAAAACTTCCAAATTAAAAGCTATAACTATGCATTAAAATCTAATAATTATATTTTACATTTTGATACAGAGGCATTTTCAGGTTTGGAATTCTTAAAAAACACTGATACAATATCTTGCTGGAAGAACTACAAACAATGCAAATGCAGATATTATATTAAAATCTGAAAAATAAAATGAAAATTTGGACTTGGAGCCCTCCATTTAATGGCATGTATGGCCTCTATTGGAGCAATTCAAGAAATCTAGTTGCTGTAGTATTTTTTTTTTAGTAAGTTAAATATTCATATCACATTGGGGGCATTTCCTAAGGGAAGTTCTAGGGTAGGTTCTTTGTGGCAGTGATGCAGTTATTGTGTTTCTCCACTTAAAATTTCTGAAGGCTTTGAGTTGTTGAAGTTTCCTAGAAACCAACTAATTGAGTCTGCATGTAATGCTTCTTCAAAGGCTGTTTGACATGGATATTATCTGGAATTTTCTCTTTTTGGGTAGATATGATCATCTTTCTGATATGCTAACCAAGGTCTTAGATGAACGTCCTGAAAATGCTGTGGACATCATTGAAAGTATCAGCCAAGATGTGAAGATGGCACATTTTAGGAAAAAATTAGATACACTCCAAAATGAGAATGAGATGCTTCCAATATATGAAACAGCAGAGAAGCAAAAGGCTCTTTTTCTCCAGGGAAATTTGGAAGGAGTCGACCAAGAACTGGAAGATGAAATAGTAAGTCATGGCTATCAATTTGAATAGTTTGATTCTAGGGTTTTATTTGAGATGAGTGGGTGTGGCTTGAAATTCTTACGGACTATCTTATATAGTTTCCTAAATAGTGTTTGCAACCTCATTTTGCACCATTCATTTCCTTGTTTAGAAAATAAGAGTATTCTTTCACATTGTGTTTAATATTTCATAGTTGCTGAAACATATTGAAACAATGAAACATATTTCATTGTTGTTTGTTATATGTTTGTGGGGTTGAGCTCCTTGATATAAGAGAAAATGATTGCTTCATCTTTTATATTCTCCAAAGTATCTGGTATAGATGTGGGTCTAAAGCTGTTTCTTATTAAATATTTATTGAATGAATGAATTAATGTCAGATAGTTAAAAGTTGGGCTTTAAAACAGGTTGCCTATATGCCCCTTTAATTAACTAGAGCAACTGGAAGTATCTCTAATGTTATTTGGATTCTATTCCAAGGTGACTTCCTCATATTATGTCTTGATATTGTGCATATTACATCAATGGGGTATCATATAAGAGGAGAGGGATAAAATATTTCTTTTAATCACTATAGACAAAGTGTTGAAAATATTTACAGAGATAGTTGGTGTCAGAGATAGAAAGCTATCATGAAAGAATAAAATGAGTTGTACCACAGGAATTTTTGCTCCAAATATTTTAAAAATAGCATCAAGTATTGTTTCCTGAATGCCCGCATGCTTGTAATTTATACTACTGAGTGATTTATACTATACCTCTACTGAACTTCCATGTTGTGTTATCACTAAGACCACTTAAGATCTGTCTGTATACTTGCAAATTTGATGTTTGGTGTAAGATATTTTCAGAAACGGGTGGAGAGTTCAGTCAAGAAAAACATAGGAGGGTAGGGATCTAGACAGCAGGTTCATCTTCTAGGGCTCCACAACCTTTGTGAGGAGACCAACCTGACACAGTGGGATACAGAGTACTCAGAAGGAGCAGGTGATATTGTGAAGAAACCTTCACAGAGTCACCTAATTTGAAGTCTGTATATTTCTTTTCCTTTTATAAACAAGATAGAACAAAAAAATCATCAGAATCATTTCAGCAAAAGATTTTTCTACCATTGTGGCAAGTTAAAAAATATATATAATGAAATAGAAGACACTTTAAAAACTGTTGAGTTTTGTTTTTTTCAATCTGGTTTTTTTTTTTTTTTCAATTTAGTAACACCTCAGACGTGGAGCAGCCTTGTTTCCAGGATCATCTTCCTCTTTGAGGGTAGAGGCTCTCTAGCTCTAGCAGGCTGCTGCTTCCTGTCTCGGGACTGGACACAAACCTGGCTGGGAAACCTGAGCATGGACTCCCAGTTAGAATTAGACATCTCCCTTCCCTGCAAAGTCTAGAAGCACCAAAATGCTTCTAGAAAGGGGGAAAGGGCAAAATGGTGAAGGGGAGTGGGAGATACAGGCTTCCAGTTTTGAAATGAATGTCACAGAAATGAAAGCCACAGCCTAGGGAATACAGTCAATGATATTGTAATGCTGTCATATGGTGACAAATGATAGCTACACCTGTGGTGAGCACAGCACATGTATAAACTTGTCCAATCACTATGGGTACACCTGAAACAAATGTAACATTGTGTGTCCACTACAGTCAAGTAAAAAAAAAAAAAAAAAAAAAAAAAAAAAGGAAAAGGAAAAAAAAATATTGAGGGTTGCAGCAAATGCCAAACATGAAAGAGATGAGGGTTGTAAACAGTCATCATGCTTATTTTGACACCAACATTATAATATAAACAAGAGCAGATCACTTTTAAGAACAGCAAAGTGCTCTCAGTTTCTCTATCTTCAAGGTCTAAAATTTGTCTAAATTTATCTAAAATTTGTAAGTGATCCCTATCCTACTTAAGGTTAATCTCTACTTTCTCACAGATGTTTTCTTAGCGTTCACTTGAGACTTTGCTTTTTCACTTCTATTTCACTTCTATTTTCCCTATTTCACTTCTATTTTTTATTTTCTTCCTTATGGTAAATCCAAAAGCATTTATTATAAGTAGGGGCAAACACCTGACTAAATTATGTTTTCAAGAGAAGTCATGTATGAGCACTTATTTTATTATATCTTCCTTTTATCCTATATATTACCCTATATAGAGGGCCATATTGATTTTTATTCATCCTGTATTTTATCATATGTACATAATATTTATTACTAAGAAAACTATGGTAATATGTACAAACATATATATACTTTCTTTAAATATGTATAGGGAGTTAGATTATATTTTATTATGACCACTTAAATACTTTTTATAAAAAGATGTTCAATTTTTATTATTCATAATAGCTATTAAATTATCCTTAAGATACACACATACAACAGGGCAACTATTATATTGGTAAGTATAAGACACAATGGTAGAAGTTACATTTATAGGTAATGAGAGAAAAATTGGAATACAGGAATTACCAAATCTAAACCTTTCAAGAAATGTCAAAGACATCATGGAGAGAAGTAGAGCTAATACCAAGATGTTGAAAAAGGAAAAAGGAAGCAAGCAGTTTCTAACATTAACCACAGTGTTTCTATCCCTAGGCAGAAAACTCTCTCCCAAATGTAATGGAGTCAGCTTTTTATTTCGAACAAGCTGGAGTTGGTTTGGGCACAGATGAGACTTATCGCATATTTCTTGCCCTCAAGCAGCTTACTGATACCCATCCAATCCAAAGATGCCGCTTCTGGGGCAAGATCTTAGGTCTGGAAATGAATTATATTGTAGCTGAAGTAGAATTCCGTGAGGGAGAAGATGAAGAAGACGTAGAAGACGAAGATGTAACTGAAGAGAGGGCTGATGGAGACAGCGACGCTGAGGACAATGACGAAGATGAATTACCAAGGACATTTTACAAGACCCCACAGGTTATACCAAAAGAAGAAAATAGAACGGGGGCCAACAAATACGTGTATTTTGTGTGCAATGAACCAGGAGGAGCATGGGTGAAGTTACCATCGGTTACACCTGCACAAATTGTTACTGCAAGAAAGATCAAGAAATTTTTCACTGGGCGTTTAGAGACTCCCATTGTAAGCTACCCACCTTTCCCAGGAAATGAGAGCAATTACTTACGAGCACAAATTGCCAGAATTTCAGCAGGGACCCACGTCAGCCCTCTGGGATTCTATCAGTTTGGTGAAGAGGAAGGAGAGGAGGAGGAAGAGGTAGAAGGCCGGCGAGATAGCTTTGAAGAAAACCCAGATTTTGAAGGCATCCAAGTGATCGATCTCGTGGAATCCCTTTCCAATTGGGTTCATCATGTGCAACACATTCTCTCTCAGGTAGGGGTTTTTCAGCTCTCAATCTATCAGCCAATCAGCAAAGTTTTATTCAATTCTCTCTACAATGCACAGATATATACAAAACAAAGTTCTTTAGATCCTAGACAAAGAAACCATTGAAAAATCAGATAAAAGTGCAGAGGACTATGAAATTGCCAAGTCATGGAGATCTGGGATCTTTGAGCAAATGTTTATTTCCAAAAAGAAATAAAATGAATATTTTTATGGAGAATTTGACAAGTTATGTGAGGATTTAGATTAACGTGTGTTGTGAAATTGTATTTTATATGTTAACTATAGATAGGTGCATTCCCATTTTGGGAACAGTTCTTTTATTCTATTTCTATAATACATGGAGCTTTTATACCAAGAAAAATAAACTATTATAACAAAAATGAAAACAAGTAGTGCTATATAGCATTTATTTTGCACCCCTTCTGCCAGGTGCTCTTAATAGCACTTAATCGAATCGGTATTATCTCATGTAATCCTCACAACTGCATGGAAGACTAATATTATCTTGATTTTACAGATGGGGAAATTGAGGCAGAAAGCTTAGAAAATGTGAAAAAGGGATATAGCTAATAGGAAATAGTCACATGTGAATGGGCAGAATGGATCCTCTTAATCACCCGCTATCCTGCCACATCTGCAGATAGAAAATCATTACACTTTGATCTACGGAAGAGGGACTCCTCTATGTCTCTGGATAAGGGTTACTCAAATGAGAACCCCAAACCGAACTTTATTATCACATTTAAAAATTTGTTATTGCTACCAATAATAGTACCTTACCACTTTCCCATAAATTATTTGTTACAAATTAATAAAGTGCATTATTTTTTTCCACTAAGGTTTTGCAGATTTCAAACTATAACTGTTCTGTAACTTTAGGAAGTTGGCAAATTTATGAAATAAATTATACCATTTTTTGCTCGAAATAAGCTAGATCAAAAACCTCATACTTGGGATGTTGAGTGCATAAGTGATTGATAAAATTCCCATATAGTAGGACTTCCTGCAGATAATTGCTTTAATCCAAATAAATAGTCCAATATTTTAAGGTCCTCATTAGATTACTAAATCTTGCAATACTCATTCCCAGGGTCGCTGTAATTGGTTCAATCCCATACAAAAAAGTGAGGAGGAGGAGGAAGAGGAAGATGAAGAAAAAGAAGAAGAAAAAGGAGAAGAGCCTGAGTATATGGAACAGGAAGTGGGGCCTCCTCTTTTGACACCAATCTCTGAAGATTTAGGTAGTTTTACACAAACTACATAATATATACCAAGTATATTATATACATGTGTAGATATTTTGTGCATATAATATAGTATATATACTGTAGTGTATTTTTCATGTACATATGCTATACTATATATAGTATACATATATATTATAGTTTTTATGCATGTATATATAATATACTGTGTATATTATATGGTTAATAAATGGGAGTTGGAAACCTATTAAAGGTGAACAGGAGCCAAAATTCCATCCCCTTCCCCCTTCATGTGTTTTGGGAGAGTGGGGAATAGAGAATATAGCTGGCCTCATCAGCAACTTTCTCAGACAGAGGGTGAAGGAGTGATGCAGGGAAGAAAAGTAAATTGGCTGCAGCTCTTATTGGAAATGCTGACAGCTGTCTTGTGTATCATTCTTGTCTTGCATTCATTCTGCAGACCATAATCTAAAGCCAGAAACACATAACATAGTTATGTGGTTTTTTTAGCCACATAGGTATTGTGGGTTTTTTAAATCCTCTCTTGTCCTCCTAGTCTTGTTTCTTCCTATTCAGTTTTGGAATGGTTTTGCTTGTAACCTTTGTTCTCTTTCATAATAATAATTTGATCTTTTATTTGGTCATTAAATAATATTCTCTTACCACATAGTTCTCCTCTCCCTTAATAAAACTTTTCTGTTGCACAGATGGACACACCCATGCATACATACATGCATACACATAATCAAATTTTGTTGTTCCACAGGGTTCATAAGTTATCCTTCTGACTTTATGTTAAGCTGCTGATGTTTAATTTTTCTTTATATGTCAAATTTGTGTGTTTTAAGATTTGCAAAAACAAGTCTGTTACATAGTATATCCTTGTCTATACAGGAGTTAAGCTTTTGAATTTCTCTTTGGTTTACAGAAATCCAGAATATACCACCTTGGACAACACGGCTGTCCTCAACTCTCATTCCTCAATATGCTATTGCAGTCCTTAGATCCAACCTTTGGCCTGGAGCATATGCCTTTTCCAATGGCAAGTAAGTATACAAAGCCATTATCAGGATTATTCAAGTGCTGGAAATTATAATTATCACTGGAATGTTGTTATGTTCTGTTTTTTGTTTTTTTTTCTTTTCCCCCTCCCTCACCTGCTTCCCCAGGTGAAGCACAAGCCTGGGTGAGGCAGTTAGAGTAATCCCAGAGTAAGAGACAAGGCTGCCCTGGGTGGTTGTTCAGGGCAGCCACTCACAATAACCTGGAGTGAGATCCCAGACCAGGATAGGAGGGGAAAAAAGAGTATGGGCAGTCTACCCAGATTAAGGGGTTGGGGGGGAGATGCCTAGAAAGGACCAGCCCATGAGCCAGAAGTCATGTTCAGCACTTGTACTTCCATCTTCTCCATGAGTTCTTATCACTACTCTGGGGAGAGATGTCCCTCATTTCACAGCTTAGGAAATGGGGCTGGGAGAGCGAACAAAGGCTGAGAGAGAACAAGAGGCTAGAGGCAGATGGCAAAGGCTGGAGGCAAAGGCAAAGAGAGAGCAAGAGGCTAGAGGCAGATGATAAAGTTCCCAGATTCCACAGTGGGTAAAATGTCACTGCCTAGGACGAGCTTCTTCCTGTTGCCAAGTTGACCACTCCCAGGGAACCTGTGTCACCACAATCAGATAAGCTGTTTTCTCACCGGACCAGTTTTCCAGTGATGTGTTTTTGGAGCCAAGTCTGGTGCCAGGAGTGCTAAGGAAGGAGGAAGGAGGGTAACTCATCTTGGCATGTCAGGTGTGTGTGCTGTAAGATTCAGTCCAACAACATTTATATTACATAGTGAAGCATCAAATTTAGAACACTAGAGTAATTCAGACTTCTGCCCTAATATGGTTTTTATTCTGATTATTTGAGCAATAGACTTACTCATTTTCTAGGATTAATGTAGGTAGTTCTATGCAGTGTTTAGTTTGAATCTCACGTAATTTTTCTTGGCTATCTTGATAAAAGTAATTTAAAGTATGTATTATTTAAGCTATCACTTTCAAGAGAATTAGGATCAAGAGGATACTCAATGTCCTTTTGTCCTTCACCCAGAACATACACTTTCATTTGTCTTATGCTTCCATTTCTCATCTAAGAACCCAGTGTCAGAAGCTCAACTAAGCTGGAGAGAGAGCTGACTGCCATATGTGAGAGTTGCCGTTATAGCCACAAGCCAAAAATGAGTTGAGCTTTTGATCATTTACTATGACAATATGAGGAGGAGAAAACTCTGACTGCTCCTGTCCCATTTTCTTTCCTGGAATGGCACACTGATGGTCATCTCACTGAGGAGTCCCCAAATATGAGGCTTCTGCAGTTTTATAGACTTGAGGGTCCAGGAAGCTGGCGGAGGGTGGGGGAAAGGGCTAGCAGTGAAAAAGCACCGAGTACTTAGAGTAGGGAGAAGTGTCTTTAAGGTATCCCCCTTCTGAAACTCCATAAGGAGGCCTTGGCAGAGGCACCTGAAGACCTCTGCTGAAGGCCTCTGATGAGACCTAGAATGAAGGCAGCTGTGCCAGGAACTCAGCTATGCGAAGAACATGGCAGGCCGGATGGGTCAGAGTCCTTGACTAGAACCTTCCTTAGAGACTGGCACAGTGACAGCAGTTTTCCTGTGACGCCTTCCAGGTAAAGCCTGACAACTGTGTATATGTGGGCCCGAAAAACAACACACAGGTTTGTAACCAATCACAAGCACTGTCTGCCATAACAATAATTTGCTAAATTGGCAACTTTTTAGTTCTTCCTAATGCCGAAGAGCAACTGTTTAAATTAGTTGTTTTGTTTTTTCTGAAAATAGCAATTAAATGATTAAAGATGGTGGTCTAGGTGTAGCGTACATGTTGATAGTTTGGCCCACCTCTTAGCCAGCTTAAACGGTTTGGATCACAGTAGTGTGTCCTGTAGTAAAAGAATCATTGAGGGCTATTTCATCCCTAGCACGTAAAATGTAATGTTTTGAAATTATGGTACCGTAACACTGAGAATGATCAGCTTTTACAGAAGAGAAGGATCAATTTTTCTTACTGAAAAATGATATAATGATCATCAACTTTCTTTTCAAATTTTTTAGAAAGTTTGAAAATTTCTACATAGGCTGGGGTCATAAATATAGTCCGGACAACTACACACCTCCAGCTCTACCACCAGTTTACCAAGAATACCCCAGCGGAGCCGAAATTACAGAAATGGACGATCCTAGCGTGGAAGAAGAGCAGGCTTTCCGAGCCACGCGGGAAGCAGCTGCTCTTCCTGTTGAAGAAATGGGAGAAACTGAGGAAGATGAAGATGAGGACGATGATTCTGACCAAGAATAGTATCAGCCCAGCCTTGTGTGAGACTGGTACACACACACTGTGTGTGGACTCTTCATTTTACATGTAGAGTATGTAGTACATAATTACATAAAATTGGCAGCTATTCATGTACGAAATATCATTTCTTGAAAATGTCCAGTTTGGAATTTCGTATGTGCAACTACTAATATGTACCTCTAGAAAGACATTTGATGGAATTTCCAGAGGCTAAATAACACGTTCCTGTTCTGTTGGCTACAGCTAATAGAATAATGTGGATTCTTAAAAAAAAAAAACAAAGAAGTCTTAGGTTTAATTTCTGATATGGCAAACATGGAAAGATGTAATCCACAAAATCTTCTTAGGGACTTTAATATTTGTCAGCAGGTACTGGGACCAAAATTATTGATAATCCCTCAATCAGAGCATGTATTTTTAGCCAGTCTGTGAAGCTGTACACAAATACTGTGTATGTATGTGTGTGGGAGGGCTTGTTTTTTGTTTTGCTGGGGAGAGGATTTATAATTCTATCACCTGCTCAGAGATTGCGAGCACTCAAAATTTTGACACTTTCGTCACTTTTTTTTTTTTTAAAGATTTTATTTATTTGACAGAGAGAATGAGCACAACTAGGGGGAGAAGGCAGAGGAGGAGAAGCAGGCTCACCGCCAAGTGGGGAGCCTGACACTGGATGCGGGCCTGGATCCCAGGACCCTGGGATCGTGACCTGAGCTGAAGGCAGATGCTTAACAACTGAGCCACCCAGGTGTCCCTCGTTGTTACTTCTTAAAAAATGTTCTCAATCCTGGAATCCAATCCTGCATCTGGCTCTTTGCTCTGCAGGGAGCCTGTTTCTCCCTCTGCCTGCAGCTCCCCTTGCTTGTGTTCTCTCTGACAAATAAATAAACTTAAAAAAAAAAAAGTTCTCAGTCTGACTCTTTTATCCCACAGAAATTGGTTTGATCTGATTAGGGAAAAATGATCTGCACAGAGGTGGCTAGCTGGGATATCCAAAGACTTCAGACCACTATTTTTCTACTACTGTTTCTCTAAAACTAGTTATTATTTCCATTCATTAAAAAAGGTTTTTTTTTAAGGCCTCTATGTGTCAGACACTCTGAAACTACTATTAAAAAGTAGACATTGCTCCTGAATCCATTCAAGAAGGGAAATATGAAAAGAGAAATAGAAAATCAGAACAGCTTGCAACTTAACAGTATTGTGATATAAATGTCACAGGGTACCAGAGAACAGTGTTTCCCAAAGTCTGTGGCATACCAATTTAAAAATAAAAATTCTCATCCAATGCCACTATTTTGTGAAAGAAAGTTATCACAGCAATTCTGATTTCTGTAATTATCTTGTCATGGACTGGCAGTTCTCATATCACTGATCTATCTATACTTTGAAAAAGACTGCTATCAAATACTTAGAAGGTGCATTGAATCCAGACATGAGCCTTGCAGAAAGCATTTCCAAGAGGTAGAGAACTATGGGGAGATGGGTCAGAGGCAGCATCAACTGTTTTTTGTCAAAGGACTTTAGGCTGGAAGGAGTAGAACTTTGAGGGTGGTGAGAGATGAGCCTGAAGAGGTCAGCAGGGCCCAGGTTGTGTGGAATGTCTGGACTTTATCCAGCAATGAAGCAATGAATAAGGCTCAACTAGGAAGTCACAAAATCACATCTGTATTTCAAAACATTTGGCCTATGTGTGGAAGACTGACTGACACAAGATCAAGACAGGGAGACCAGTTAGATTATTATATTATCTAGATAAAAGGTAATGATGGCACAAAACAAGATAAAGTAGAAATCTGTAAAGTAGATCTAAGTAGAAACAAGATAACATAGGTTACCTGTCTGAGAGATAGAGTATTAGGAAAGATGATTTCCAGAATTTTCCAATTGGCAGTATTATTCACTCTTGGAGTGCAGCTTTTACTATTTTTTTTCTTTTAAATATTTATTTGTCAGAGAGAGAGCAAGCGAGCACAGGCAGACAGAGTGGCAGGCAGAGGCAGAGGGAGAAGCAGGCTCCCTGCGGAGCAAGGAGCCCAATGTGGGACTCGATCCCAGGACCCTGGGATCATGACCTGAGCCGAAGGCAGCCGCTCAACCAACTGAGCCACCCAGGCGTGCCCAGCTTTTACTATTTGATGGAGTAGCTAATATTTATAAAACCTTATTCAAGTATGTTTTTTTCATTGTGTTGCTTTTTGTTGGTTGTTGTGTAATATCCATTTCCTTATCTGCCCTAATTTCCTTTCAAGAAACTGCCTCTGTCCCATGGCATAGTCTCATGCCAATCAGATGTGGCCTTTCTAGAATCTGAATTTTGAACAGAGACAATTGACTTGGCTCCTAACCTGAGAGTTCCACTATAAATCAGACCACATTCTAGCCTCCAGAATTGCCTTTGTTCCAGAACAGAGTCCTAGTTACCTGTGTATTCTCTGAGCTTCTGATGATCTTTCAATGAATTCCCTTCTGCTCTAATTGGCCAAAGTAGGATTCCTGCTTGCAACCTTACTTGACACATCCAACATGAATCTGAAAGTTTGTTTCCTACAGGACATGTGAAACATAGGTTCTAATTCACAATTGCATGGGTAAGAGTATAAATACTTAACAAAAGCAAATCCCTCTTTTTAGAACTATACCTGTTAAATAGTAAGGTAATTTCTAAGTGATGAGGGGGGAATTTCATTATATATGTTTTATAACAAAAGAAAGCAGAATGCTCAAATGTAAGAGCTTGGAAGTGAGACAGCCTGGGTTCATACCCTCGATTACAACCATTTTCTTGGGTGAATTATAAACTTTGCAGAGCTTCAGCTTCCTTCCAGGACTAACAGAATCTGTCTCACAGAATTGAAGATTACACTAATTAAAAATGGAAAAATACTAGGATACCTAATAGAAGGACCCAATAAATATTACATAGGACGACTACTACACAAAACCAGTTTCTAACACATGGATATGAGAAAATACAGAACTCATAATGCAAACAAAATAGTTTATTGAAATAGTTACTAAACAGTGAGGTACTTGAGGTATGATTTAGATGTTTTAGACATTAAATTATAAGTTGAGTATTTAAAGAATTCAGGTTCATAGCTGTATTAGGGACTTCAATATCTGAATTTAGAAAATAAAGTAAAATTCCATGATCACTGAAATGCTTAATTCTTCAAGGAATCTTCTCAGCTGTGAAGACTTGAGAAGCTTGTCTCCTGGCCTTGAAAAGGAATTTTAAAGAACTGTTAATTTTAAGGAGTCCATTATTTAGAATTTATATTAATTATCTAATATAAAAAATAAAATCTAGAAAATTTTTTGAAGATAATGAAAATTCCTTAAGAAAAATTACAACTTCAAACTTAAGAAAATTAGAAATAAAATTTTTGTTTTAAGTAGACTCCTCACCCAGAGTGGAGAACAATGTGGGGCTTGAACTTTGGACCCTGAGATCAAGACCTGTGTGAGATCGAGTTAGATGCTTAACTGAGCCACCCAGGCACCCCAGAAATAAACATTTTTAAAGCCAAATCAAAAAAGAAAAAGCAAAAAAAAGAAAGAAAGAAATTAAACAAAATACCAGGTAAAGACAAAACAGGAAAAAGTAAAAAGAAAATTCTATGTTTTAAGGAATAATGAGTCAAAGTAAAAATGATGGCTCACAGTCAGAAAGAGACATTATAAACACAGAGGAGAGAGAGAGGGCTGTGAACAGAACCTTTAAGAAAATTATTTTCTTCATTATGGCCTTAAAAATGTCACTTTTAAAGACTTAGAGAGAGAGAGAGGGTGTGCGCAAGCAGTGGGAAGAGGGAGGGGGACGAGCAGACTCCCCACTGAGCAGGGAGCCTGAGGAAGGGGAGAGGAGGGTGGCTGGATCCTAGGACCCTGAGATCATGATCTGAGCTGAAGGCAGATGCTTAATTGTCCAGGGTACCCATGTGCCCCTAAAAGACTTTTAAACATTTCTTCTATTTTCACAACTTGTGTTTACATGTCAAGACATATTAGACCAAGCTAATTTAAAACAAAGTTAAATCAAGTTAAGAGTACAAGGATTACATAATGGAAAACAAAGAATGCAGTGATACAATTTAACCACAATATGTCAACACATGAAAAGAATTGCGGAGAATGGCTATTAAATAGGTTTGTATCCATTACAACTGAACTGTATTAGGAGATACCTTCCAGCATAAATCCTTTCACCTAAACAAGTGGTTCAAAATCTATAACAGTTTGGAATTATTAGATACTCAAAATATATTTATGGTAGAAATGTATTATGGTAATTATAGGACAGCTGCCAGGATGAAAACAATTTTGTGAACTCGATTCCTCTCCTTGAGTAAGAGCTGCATGATTATTAAAATATAATTAATTAACTCCAAATATGAGGAACAAAACATAAAATGCAGTTACAAATAATCTACATTTTACGATACTTTAAAATACCAAATTTGTTCTGAAATTCCTACAATTAAAATTATAATTATCACTTAGGAGGGAAAAGATATTTTAAAATGAGCTATAAGAAAATCACCATCCTGAAATAAAAAGTGAAGTCATTAATGTGCCCTTAGTTACAGACGCAAGTTTCTATCTGGTGATATGCAGATCAGTCAATACATCAGTATTTGCTGAATTCCTATAGTGTATAAAAGCACTGTTAAAAATGGCAGAATAACTATAAGACACGGTGATTAAAAAAAAAAAAAAGGAAAAAACAAAACCCTGAGCTTGAAAGCGATATACGAAAACAATATTAACTGATGATTTTTCATTTTTCAAAATATAGTGTCCTATCTTTCCAATAAAAGTGAATTGTTCACCTATAAGCTTACTTAGCAAACATGAAATGATGAAACTTTGTATCCTCCCAGAAGAAGCAATATAGAGGATGCTGGATGTAGGGGGACTGAACTGGAATCCTGACTCTTGTAACTTAGCAGCTGCATGACTTTAGAAATGTAACAACTTTTTGAGTTTAGGTATCCTCATTTGTAAAATGGAAATAATAGTGCCTACACTATGGGGTAGATTACATTAGTTAATATCTGTGTAAGATGGTTAGGATGGTGCCTAATACAAAGCAAGCATTATAAAGTACTACTTTATTAATATTACAATTATAATCACTAATCATATTATTTCTTCTCTATGTGGTAGTATTATACACAGTCAAGTCCTGATTCTTTTGGTTAAAGACACAGCTACCCTCCATGACTCAAAAAAAAAAAAAGTACAGTAGCATATGTACATTTTTAGTATTCTACTAACACCAATGTCTCAGTTTCCAAAACCAGAAAGTTAACAACTAAAATGTTCAGCTAGGCTCCATGATAATATTTAATCTCACCTATGCTCTGCTGATGAACATTTATAACTACTAAAACTAACCTCTAACAAACAAAAGCAGACTCTTAATTATAGAGAACAGACAGCTACCAGAGGGGAGGTGGGTTCAGGGATGGGTGAACTAGGTGAAGGGGATTAAGAGTACACTTAACTGCGTAATGTACAGAATTGCCGAATCACTACATTGTATACCTGAAACCAATATAACATTGTATGTTAACAACACTGGAACTACAATAAAAATATAGGGACGCTTGGGTGGCTCAGTTGGTTAAGCTTGTGCCTTTGGCACAGGTTATGCATGATCTCAGGGTCCTGGGATCAAGTCCCATATTAGGCTCCTTGCTCAGCGGGGAGCCTGCTTCTCCCTCTGCTTGCCGCTCCTCTGGCTTGTGCTCTCTCTTTGACAAATAAATAAATAAAATCTTTAAAAATAAAATAAAATAAAAATATAGGGGCACCTGGGCAGCTCAGTCAGTTAAGCAACTGCCTTCCACTTGGGTCATGATCCTAGGATCCTGGGATCGAGCCCTACTTGGGGCTCCCTGCCCAACAGGGAGCCTACTTCTTCCTCTCCCTCCCCCTGCTTATGTGTGCATGCATGCTGTCTTGAATAAATAAAATCTTTTAAAAAATAAAATAAAAATATAAGTCTTTTTAAAAGTAATAAATAAATAAATAAATAAAATTACTCTCTAACTTTATGCAGCCAAATTAATGATAGGGTGCAACAATGAATGTGATTTTGTCATTTATGTCACAACAAAGAAACCTTTAAGATATAATTAACTGAAGAACTTCTGAAACAGTCTTCACCTTTATGGTCCAAGTTGTAAGGCTGAAAAGATGAATTCTAGTTCTCTCTCTCATTTCAAGTAATATTATAGTGCTTTTTCTTGTAATCCTATTACTCTTCATAAACGCTCCTCTCTAGTCCTCTGTCTCTTTTCTCCTCAGAGGGAAACAAATCATGTGGAGTAGTCTGGTAGGGAAACTTCTTAAGATACTGAGAACTGTATTTTCTAGAATTGACATGACATTACATTACTTCAATTTATACCAAGTGGAGGGTTTTCTATACCTAGAAATTCTTCTGAATGTACCAGTCACCACTTAACTGTAAAGGATAAAGAGGCAACTATATGAAGTTAAATTCTAGAACTGTGCTGTATATCCAGTAACTGCAGATGTGTGATGTATAAGATAGAGCCACAATAATTATAAGAATCATACTTAATAAACCATAATTATTAAAACCAATATGCATTAGGTCTCCTGGGATTGAGTTAGGTTTTCTTACCACATTTGTTGCCATTTTTCATCATTTGCCTGGCATTAACAATTACATTATATAAGATTAAACATTTTTATGAAGCTGAGTAAAGTATTTGAAAGTCATTAGGTAGCATTTGAAATTTAAAGATGTCCACTCCAGAAATTAAAGGATACAAAACCAAAATAATGCAGAATGATACACAAAGGGATAACACTGATTTTAATTAAAAATCTTATACTTGTAAGTTCAACTTGTTCAAGCTTCACATAATCAAGTATGTAGATACTTACAACTTTCTCTTCTGAAGAAAGGACACCCTCTACTGCCACAATCTGGTATTGCTTATGTTTTAAATTTCCCACAAATTTCCGAAGTTGCTTGAGATTGCTAGCCTCCATGTCTTGCTTTAACAGTTTCTGCATTTCTCGAGAAGGACATCCAGGATCAAATATTAGTAAACATAATGTTCGGTTTTTTCTCTCTTCAATTCCAACAACTGTGCGACTATGACCTATCAAAAAATAAAAAAAATACAGCTATATATGTGTGTGTCCTATCTATTGCTATACATATAGACATGTTACTGAACATACACACACAGTATATATATTCTCTGCAGTATGTGCACATGTGTGTTTAGAATAGAAATACAGTCAGTCCCTCTAACAGGTACTCTCTCTCTGAAGGCACAATGGTTTTAGTTCTATTTCCTAGCCTTCAGTTTTCATTTGTTCAATTTTTCTTTTCTTAAAGGTTTCATTACAAAAAATTCCGTGTCTACTGTGCCATATTATTTTGGTTTTTCTTTTCTAATCCCTTGATCTTTCTTATCCAAATTATCTCACAAGAAAGCATTTGAAAATTACCTACCACAGAACAAAAACTCTCATGAATCCAAAAGGTTAACAAAAACAAATTTATATATACTAGAATTTCAATGGAGAGGGCTTAACTTTTACAGCTTGTATTCCTAAATGATGAAACTCCCAACATTTACTTCTCCTATTCCTGTTGATTCAAATACTCCATTCAACAAAACTTATCAAGTGTCCATGTGCCAGGTACTATTCCAAGAAGTTAGCTATACAGAAGCAAATAAAACAAATATTCCTGCCTTCATGGAGTTTTCACTCTAAAAGGAAGGAATATAAACAAAGTAAATAAATAAGCATATTATTATGTTAGAAGCGAAAAAATAAAGCAGGGAAGAGAAACAGAAAATGCCAGTGGTAAGGGGTGGATAACAAGATGGAATTTCAAATAAGGTGATCAGGGAAGGCCTCACTAAAGTCATAGGTGAAGACCTAAAAAAGTAAGGGATGAACAAGACAGAAGAGTGAACCGGGTGGCCCTGAAATAATATAAGGGACAGCACCCTTCAATACCCAGGAAGGTACCAATCGTAAGGACAATGTAGCTCTGAAAATCAGACTAATGTCACAATACTCTCCTCTTCCCTATTACCTGAATCTTAAAAGAGTAAAAGTCAATTAGTTTTCCTGTAAAGGTATAAGCTATACTTATTATCTGTGAGTTATACCAACCTTGATGCTGAAGATAGATTGGAGGTTTAGATGTACACATTACTTTTGGACTCCCTTCTCGGTCTGAAGAATAATAGTTCAATATCCATTCAAATAAACGAGGATGTGTACCCAAAGGACCAGTTGACTTATGAAAATCAACTATGTGGCACCTATAAAAAAATTAACAATGGACAAATGGACTGTTTGTAGAAGAGTTTTTAAAACTTTCACCAATGGAGTCATCAAATACAAAGAAATTTTAATTTAGAACTAATTTTATCTTATCAGTATTTTCTTAAGAAGAAAATAAATATAAGTTTCATTATGTATCTGGAAAAATGTCATTTTATGAAGAAATAATTATTTAAATAATTTCATAATAAGACTGATCACTGATCTAAAAGTTACATTTTCTGACACATAGAATCCCCATGAACAGTAAATAAGGACCATACTTGGTTCTTAAAAGTCATCTACATGTAATGTGAGACACAACTTTCATTCTAAATTCTCTAAACCTGATGATCAGTTAGAAGCTGACTTCTAATTTTAATTCTGCAATAGCCATTCACATCTATCAGAAATATCCTAAGTACTTTTCCTGTGGGCTCTCACAAATTCCAGTAACAGACAAGAAAAGAATACCTACAAAGATCTCAAAAAACCCTGCATGGACTTCCATCTATACATCTTTCCATCCGCTACTTGGCACTAGACTACAGTGGTATTCCTTCCACAAGAGGAAGTCAACCTTGAATAAATGAAATTATTTTAACCAGAAGCACTATTGACAGTTCTCAGCAACTATTTTTAAAAGGTCAGGTATAAGCAAGGGGTACCTGGGTGGCTCTGTGAGTTAGCATTCTAGCACTTGATTTCTGCTCAGGTCATGCTCTCACGGTTGTGGGATCAAGCCCCATGTCAGGCTCCTGCTGAGTAAGGGGTCTGCTTGAGATTCTCTCTCTCCCTCTGCCCTTCCCCCAACCTGTGCGTGCATGCTCTTTCTCTCTCATAAAGAAATGAAATCTTTCAAAAAAAAATAATAAAAGCTCAGTTATAAGCAAAAGCAATTAAAAAGTTTTTCTTTCACTTTAAAGTATAGGACAGATAACCTGTCCTTCCTTGTCTCTCTTGACAAAGTCTCCCAATACACTAAAATTATAATGGTTGCTATCCTTAGCCTCAGCAAGTTTAGTGTTGAGGCTAACTTCCAATTGATTACTATTGAGTTTTATTTTTTTAATTTTAATTTTTTTAAGATTTTATTTATTCATCTGTCAAAGAGAGGGAGAGAGAGAGCGCACACACAAGCAGGGGAGCAGCAGGCAGAGGGAGAAGCAGGCTCCCTGCTGAGCAAGGAGCCCGATGTGGGACTCGATTCCTAGATTGTGGGATCATGACCTAAGCCGAAGGCAGACGTCCAACCGACTGAGCCACCCAGGTGTCCCTACTACTGAGTTTTAAACACTGAAATGAACTTCTGAATACATTTTTTTAAAAGCAGGTACCTGTCAAGTTAGAAATTGACTGCATATTTAGATTTAGAATCTGAATAGTACCCTACAAATATAACTCATAGAGAGTGAAAGGAAGACATTTAAACAAGTAGTAAACAAATTCAGAGCACAGTATTAAAGAGGCTTTACTAAAAAATTAAACTGTTTCAAGCACCAACAGAAAAAGCTGGATATTACCAGGTATTTTAGACAGGTATTTTCCTTTCCTTAAACATTATTTGAAAACTCAGTATATGATATATAGATGTAATCTGAAAATGTGAACAGACTGGCAAGAAGAAAAGAAGAAATAGTAAAGTTAGAAGACATTAAAAGTCCTTTTGATTTAAATAATTCAAGAAAATTATTAAACAAGGTTTTCCTATTTGTTTTCTTTTAAAGATTTTATTTATTTTGAGAAAGAGAGCATGAGTGGAGGAAGAAAATGTTGGGAAAAAATTTGCAACCATAACAGCCTATGATGCTATGAAATTACCCCTTAAAATTAAAAAACATGATTGCTAAGATACAAATTTCAATAGAATAGCTGGGAGATAAAGCTGAGAAAATCTACATAGTAGAACAAAAAGCAAAGAGGAAAAATGAAACATAACCAATAAACTTAAAAAGTCAAAGGAGTTCAGTGGCCAACTACCAGTTCAGAAAGAAGAATAAAGAAAATGGAGGGATCATAATTATCATTAACCTCTGAGCTCTAACTACATTCTAGCCATAGTTCCAAGCACTTGATCATCTCAATATCACTGCAACTCTATGGAGCAGTTACTATTTACATGTTCTTTTTATCAATGGTGGGACTAGACTACAGACAAATTAAGTCATACAGCCAGTCAATATGCAGGAAAACTAGAATCAGTTGTAGGCAGCCTGACTCCAAAGTCTAAGCTCTTAATCACTACACTGAGATCTTACAACAAACAATTCTAGATTCAAAAGGAAAAACAAATGCCTAATACAATGAATCAAAGCCCCACACTCAAGGTGAAATTTCATAATAGCAGGACTAAGAGATGATGCAAAAAACTTTCAGAGAAAATAAATAGGTTATACAAAAAAGGAATGAAAATCAGATTAACATCTTACCTTCTCAATAGTAACACTGATTGCTATAAGTTAACAGAGTAAAAACTTAATGTGATATGAAAATGATTTTGAATTTAGAATAACACAGCCACCCAAATGATCATTTAAGTATTAAGGACCAGGCACCTTTTTTTCAGGAAGCCAATGAAAGATGTATTTAAGCAGGAGAACAATCCAAAAAAGATAAGACATGGAATCCAGAAAAAAGTCCAGGCTCCACTTCAAGAAAAAAATGAAGAAATGCCACATGGTTACAACTTTGAAGGGGATTTAGGAGACCAGAGCAAAGACAATAGAGGGTTTCAAGGAAGAAGTGTCCAGGATCGGAGTGCCTCAGATTACATAAGCGGAGGTTGTGAAAAAGTTTGAGACCATGATGTAGTCAAAGAGTAAAAAGGAAAAGAAAAAACAATTCCTAACTCAAGGAAAAATTTTAAAAGCTTTTCGGAAAAGTAAATAAAATTAGCAATGAATAATATTAATACAGTCATGATGTAAACTCTGACTTTAGCAAATAAAAAATGAGATTTAACCAAATTACAAGGGCTAAGGGTGAACACAGGTGGGAAACGTGAGGGAAATGGAACAACGTCTAAAACTAATAAACCAAAAAAAGAAAAGAAAGAAAAGCCCTGAAAGCATATTATTAGAAACAATGGAAGTAACAGCTGCCTCTGAGAAATCAGATTTGAGAATAGAGAAGAACATGAGATAGGGACTGAATTGGTTTTTAGCATAAGCCTTTCAGTGCCACTTAAATGTTATTTTTTAACTATCCTTTGATAAAAGAAAAAAACAACATAGAAAACTTCCCAGATATGACAATAACCTTAACGTGGGTTTTCAGGTACATACTTTACCCTTAGGGAGGTCAGAAGTGTGTATACTTCACATGCTCCGATCCAGGCCTTCGTTCCCTGTAACCTGTTATTAAGTTGAGAGGCACCCTGAGGATCAAAACCTTCCTTCCATGCATCTTCAATCATAGACTGAATTTTTGGAATGCAAGGAACTGACATACCTAAAATTAGACAAGCAAACATATTACATGACAGTTACTGAAGTACTATATATTACTTCATTCCATATTATATGTACAGTTGATCCTTGAACAATACAGGGGTTAGGGACACTGATCGCCTGCAGAGTCAAAAATCTGCATATAACTTTTTGCTCCCCCAAAAACTTCGCTACTAATAACCTACTGTTGATGGGGAGCCTTACCAACAAACATAAAATGAAGAGTTGATTAACATGTATTTTATATGTTATACATATTATAAACTGTATTCTTATAATAAAGCTAGAAAAAAGAAAATCTCAAGAAAAAGTCATAAGGAAAATACATTTACAATATTAGACTGTAAAAAATCCATGTACATGCAGTGCACACTCATGTTCTTCAAGGGTCAAGTATGTATCAGCAGACAAGTTAAGAGAATTATACTTCACATACCTTTCAGGCAATCGTCATAGGCATCGTTTTGTAGTAATGATGAAAGTAGCATCTGGAAATTTCTATAACCACAACCCCAACCTTTGTCACCAAAAGATGAATGAAAGTGATCCACCCCTGTGGAAAGCCAAACGCGCCTCACATCTGTGGCAGCATTCTGATAATATCTATAAAGTGCTTCAATAATTCCTAAAATAAAAAAGAGACTTAGAAGATTTAGAAGGATAAGCTATCATCTTTTATGGCTGTCTCATATATTTCTAATATTAGTCTCTTCCTCAAGTGCCCTATCTAAATCCTGTCAATTCCATCTTCTTTATCTTTTTACTGTTATAACCTTGGTTCATGTCTTGTTATCACTATGCAAGTTTTCCTAACACTAGTGTATTACTTATACTAAGACAATGGTGCCTCACTAAGTAACATGGTCTTAGCGACCACATTATATAACTATGTAATATATAATTATATAATTGTATATATATAATAAAAATTTCCTCATAATAAAATTTTTTATCCTTAGCCCCTAAATCTCTTTAGATATTTTCCAATCTTTTGTTAAATTATAATCTATTGTTGAGAAGAAATAATAGCTTTAACTAATAGCTGCTTCAATTAATATTTGCATAACTCACAAAAATGAAAGTCTTTGCCACATAATCATTGAATTTCAAAGCATTTATAAAAAGGACATAGTACATAACAGAGCAGTATTCTTTAACCTTCCACAGATATATCAATATTATAACAACTATACATACTCTACTACTTTCTACAGTAATTCTAAAACATATGCACAAATAGAAATTAAAGGGTGACATAAATTAAAAACAAATAGAAGCTCTAGTATTTTCTTCTTGTATACCCTAATGAA
The DNA here is from genome assembly GCA_004024625.1 of Mellivora capensis. Lineage (NCBI taxonomy): Eukaryota > Metazoa > Chordata > Mammalia > Carnivora > Mustelidae > Mellivora > Mellivora capensis. The sequence continues at coordinate 40,785 of PISX010014290.1, forward strand.
TCGTATTCCAGATCGGCTGGAATGTCCTATCCCACAGAAACCTTTTACACAGAGACCTTTGAAGAAATATAGACGGCCTTTAGAAACGGACTCATGGATATGAAAATACACGGCACAGGGAATTACAGGTACGTGGGGAAAGTACAGAGTTACTTTCCTTTCTTATTGCTTGAGATGTATAAGCAGTAAGACCTTATAAGTACTGTTACAAATAAGGGGAAAAATTAAATCCACACCTTCTCTTTCTCTCTCTCATTCTCTCTCATACATACATATGTACTAATAAATTCCAAGTGAATTAAAAGCAGAAATATGAAAAGCAAAGTATAAATGTTTAAAGAAAATATAAAGAGGTTTATGACTTCAAAGTTGGGGGATTTCCTTGAACAAGACACTTAAGATATAAAGATGAAGGCAGAAATTTGATTATATTCAAATTTAAAACTAATTTAAGATGCCATACATAAAATTTAAAGGCAAATTATAGATGTTGAAGAAGATATTTGTATTTCATATAACCAACAAAGAATTAGTATCCTGAATATTGAAGGAACTCCTATAAATCAAGAAGAAAAATACAAATCAGTAGAGGGCAAAAGAAGGGAATAGGTTATTTACTGAAGAAACTAACTCAGGGGTAATGAGGAAAATGCAAATTAAGTACTATCATTTCAAAAATGAGTGGCAAAAATTAAAAAGTGTCACCATACAAAGTGCGAGTGAGAATACAATGATGCAAACATAGATTATGATCATTTTGGAAAACAATTCTGCAGTAACTTTAACAAAGTTAGAGATGTACATGCCCTTTAACCTAGTATTTCCAGTTCTGGTTGCATTACAGAAAAACTCTTAAAAAAGACCTCTTGAGAAAAGGGAGTAAACTGAGGGTTGCTGGAGGGGAGGTGGATGGGGGATGGGGTAAATGGATAATGGGCATTAAGGATTAAAAGAAAACCTGTTCATAATTTGTAAGAGTAAGAAACTGGAAACAACCTAAATGTTTGTCAACATGAAAACAGGTAAATAAGTTGTGTATAATTCTTACAAAGAGTATCAGAGTCAAAATGAATGAAGTACAGCTATAAGAATCAACATATCTGAGGAGACCAAATAGGAACACATGTATACCAATTACACATAGTTTAAATACATTAAAATATTACATATTTTTTATGGACACCTACATATATGGTAAAAGCATTAAAATACCAAATTAAGGATAAATACCAAATTAAGGATATCGGTTCTCCGTGTGGGAGAGGAGGGATTAGAATCAGAAAAGGATGCACATGGGATTTAAAATACAGATGAAAGGTTTACAGCTTTAAAACAGTAAGATTAGGAACCTCTTTGGTAGGAACAAAGCTGTTTCCATATAAATTTTTTTTACTATACTAATATACATTAAAAAAATACCTTAAAAAACATCAGGGAAAAGGCATTCTTTGGAGCAAGGCAGATTTGATTGTGAATACTAGCTGGGCCAATAAGTAGCTATGTGGTTACAGTGGGAAAGTAATTTAATCTATCTAAATCACAATTAACTAATCCAGAAAAATGTAACAGTATACAAGTGAATGTGTGGGAAAGTAATTTAATCTATCTAAATCACAATTAACTAATCCAGAAAAATGTAACAGTATACAAGTGAATGTTTTGCAAGTTAAATGATGCAGTATATATAAAGGTCTTAGTGTCTAAAACTATACTAAAACAATACAGTAGCCACTATCTAAGTATGACTATTAAACATCTGAGATGTGACTTATCCAAATATAAATACTCTGTAAAGTATAAAATACACATCAGATTTTGAAAAATGTACAAATATTGCAAAATATTTCATTAATAGTTTTTAATACTGATTATATGTTGAAATAATAATATTATGGACACATGGTTTGTGGACCATGTGGTCCACATGTGGACCATGTGGACCATGGACACAGGGTTTAACATATTAAAACTAATTTTACTTTATCACTTTTCCTAATGTGACTACAGGAATTAAAAAAATATATATATATATTTGGTTCATGTGTGTGTGTATCTTATACTTCTATCACATAGCATTGATCTCAAACATAGTATACACTCAATAAAAACTTCTAAAAGGCCCATTTTCAAATGTCAAGTAAATGAACACAATATAAAAGTAAATTATTTTTAAGTGGATTATTTAATAAAAATATAAAAGTACAAGAGTTTCAAAAACACATTTTTTAAAAAAATTATTTGAACAGTCTCACCTAAAAGTATATAAACTATGGATTATTAAAATTAAGCAAATTCAAAAAATTCCGATTATTACTTCACTGTTATATGAAATACTAAAATAATGATTTTGATTTTAAGTACTCACCAGAAGTTTTTGTTTTTCCATCATCAATACCAATAGCTAGCGATTCCATCATATCAGCTTTTCTTCTGTGAAATTCAGATGGATGCATTCTTCCCCTATTGACTTCTATTTCCATATTTCGTAGTTGCTGTTGTTTGTATCCTCCAGAATTATCTAAGCCATATTGTTTCTATTGAACATAAAAATGATTTACTTTTCATGTCCCTTCAATGAGGATAGAAACTTACTACAATTTTATTTGGAAATGTATTTAGAAACATTCTGCTTTATAGACTTTCATACAAGATTAAGATTTTTTTTATTAGGGATTTGTATTAAAGATTTTTCTTAAGATTTTTATTAAAGATAAATAACACACATACACATACACAAATCCCTCAGTTAGTAACAGCCTTTCTCTATAAACCGCCAGGGCAAGAGATTTGCTTTCTTTGTAGTAGGAAAAGTAGACAATCCTGTCTTCCTACTAAAAAGGCAGGTCAGTTCTGAACATAGCACTGATTTATTTAAGAAAACTTGTCAGTACTTATTATTTGTTCCCAGGCTAGCCTATGAAGGCCTACTTAATCCACAATTCATTCAGGCAGTAATTCTACATAGTAAATTAACTTTTTTTTTTGCACACATAGAGAATCTCCAATGTATAACACAGCCTCCAAGGAAAAAGTTTTTGAGATCTAAAGAACGTACAAAGTTACTTAACAAATGCATTTAAATACTGGAAACTTTTCATATTTATAATGTTCAAAATTATATAAGACAAAGAAAACTTAGGAAAAGCCAACTTTTTTGCCTCCTCTGAATCTTGGTGGGAAAATGTTTTGCAAACAAATGAATCACTATGGAGAAAAATAGCCTAAGTTAGATATTCCAAATAGAGAATTACATGGTCATGTGTGACATATCTGAACAGAAAAACTCAGAAGTGAGTCTGAGAAAATTATGATATGTACAATGCACATTAGTATATTAAAGGTTTTGAAAAATCTTGCATTATACAAATGTGTTTAACTGAATACTTTCAAACTTATTCAATCATAAATCCTTTTTTTTCAAACATTATTCTATTATCCTATTAGCACACAGAAAAAGAATAATTAGAAACTGTGAGCATTATTAGCACAGGTAATAGTTCACAGAAAATTAGGACTGAAAAAAAGTAGAAATAATCTATTAAAAATGTACATGCATTAAACATATATTAGATGCCGCCAGTTTAGTTCGGCAGATATCAACATCAACCCAAGATAAAGTCTCAAATGTCATCAAAAATAGATTTTCCATTAAACATGGCTCTTTTTAAATGCTTGAATTGCAATCACTAAAAGAATTTAACACTCAGACAAGAGATATTAATTCTAAATTTCTCTTTTAAGTATCTATACAAACCCTTAAATTCTTTGTTTCCTAATCTGCCCTATCAATTTAACATAGGTTTGAATCCAGGCTTTACCGTTTAATATAGCCTGAACCTGAACAAGTTACTAGCTACATAAGCACTCTGTCTCTGCTTCCTCATCTGTCATTTACGGAGTTGCTGTGAAGATCTTTTTTTTTTTTTTTTTAAGATTTTATTTATTTATTTGTCAGAGAGAGAGGAGAGAGAGTGAGCGAGCACAGGCAGCCAGAGTGGCAGGCAGAGGCAGAGGGAGAAGCAGGCTCCCTGCCGAGCAAGGAGCCCGATACAGGACTCGATCCCAGGACGCTGGGATCATGACCTGAGCCGAAGGCAGCTGCTTAACCAACTGAGCCACCCAGGCGTCCCTGCTGTGAAGATCTTAAGATACTGTATGTGAAGTGCTTATCCCAGTACATGACCAGAATGAGTAATTATAAGTGGTAGCTGTTATGAACCATAAAATGTATATGTAAAAAGAGTATTTTGCGTATCAACAATGATGAAAATAATAGGCTGTAGTCTTGACAGCATGTTTGAAAAATAAGAACTCTACCAAACCAAAATATTACGATTGTTATTAATCTTCATACCTGCAGCTTCTGAAATTCTCCCATTTCTTGTCGTGATTCTTCAGATTTCCTCTTTCTGTCTTCTTCTTGTTGAAGCTGGTGAGCCAACTCTAGATCTCTAGAACACTGGACTCTATCTATGCCTAATAGATATTTTTAATGTTTAGAATAAAATAACTACTGAATTTAAATCTCATTATATGTTTAACTCGTATCTTTTAAATGGAGTAAATGCTATTATTTTGATATTTACTCATGACTACGACGTCATGGAAACACTGTTTCTAGCAGAACTTGAACAGCTTCTGTAAGGGTAGAACCTCCACTTAAATCACTAATATGCACTGAATAGGTAGGCTGTGACAAGCATTTTTCATTAATTGTCTCATTTGATCTTCATAACAACCTTAGGAAGTTACGTATTATCTCCTAAGGAAACCAGAACTTAGAAAAATTAAGTAATATTCCTCAATGGTGCTCCTTATTAACCATAAATAAGGAAGACTGGCTTTTAAAATAAACTGGGGCAGAAAAGGAAATAATGAAGAGCATAAAAATATGTTTGCAAAGTACAGCTTAATCACAGTCTGGTCGCAAACAAATGGTACAACTTTGCAACATATTGCCCTGTTTCCTCTCTACCCAGTATCCCACAGATCCATTAGTCAGTGGCTTCTGGACAGGATCTGGTCTCCCTGACTTCCAATTTGATATTTGAATTACGTACTTGAATATTTTTTATTTTCTTTCAAATTTCCCAGTCTCTACTACATCTTCCTACTTGGTCCCCACTTCCAACTGCCGGGGATAAACAAATTACAACTGATTTTTAGCATACTACTGACACTATCTATAGCAATTAACTCAGGCCGTATCTTTCATTATTTACCAAAGGCTTACAGAATAATTTATGTACCCCTACAAAGCCTACTATAAACAAAATTATCATTCAGCTTCAGAGGGGTATTTTCCCATAGTAGTTAGTAGAGAATCAATGGAGAAGAGGACTACTCCATCTTTGCTCCAGTGATTCCCATTTTGGGATTAGACTGAGTGAACAAGGAATATTACTCATGAAGATCACTGACTGGTATTAGGATCATTAATACTGGATACTGAAGATCCCTGAATTAACAGGAGATATCAATGTACCTTAAGAAAATGAAATCCAGTAGAACACAATTGGTTTCTCTTAGGGTCTACTTTATATTTTTTTCATTGGGATTCTGAAACTCACAGAATCTTTCCACTTCTAAGGCACCATAAGGATTACTTTATCAATGCCACTATTCAAAAACGTAAGGAACAGAGAAAAAACTGTATAGAGTCACTTATAAAATTAGTAAGCGGTTAATATAAGAAACTGGATAAACTGGAAATGAACTTGAAAAACATTTAAATCATACAGTTCATATATTCTTTAAAAATCATATGTGCCATATGGCAGCTTCCTGGTTCAACAACAACTTTTGCTGACCTGATGCTAAATCTAGTTATTTCTAGCTGCTGAAAGAATGGCCTCAACTTCATCAAACAAATTTCTTAAATTGTACAATTTCATTGTCTTTTGAATATTCGTGTTCCGGGGAAAAACTCTGGGAGCAAAATCACTAGTTTGGTTACTGCCCACAGTAGTTCATTCTATACAACTTTTCTGTGAAACAACTTCTAAAAAGAAGCTGAAGTTATATTATAATTCTTTAAAGGGACGAATTTATTTTTAACCAGTAATCTTTTTTCCCTCTTTATTACTACTCTAAAACTTAGTATAACCTAGGAAGCAGAAATTAAATCAAGAGATTCTTATTTTTAAACATATCAACATACCGTGTCCAAAGCTGCTTTCTTCCAAATGTAAGTCAACATGTTCCTGGAGAATAGGGTAATTTGTACAGATGAGCCCACACATAGGACAGTCATACAGAGGTTGATCATGGTCTGTTTTAGAGATATAATTCAGTTGTTTTATTTTTAAAACTTTTAGATTTTCTCACCCTAAGTCAAAGATTATCCACTGTCCACTAACTTATTAAATCAGAAATAAGTAATAAGTAAATAAGCTTTTCGTAGTTGGATTTAAAGCTATTTTCTACTTCTAGGGTCAAAATGGAAGACTGAGCAGAAGTACAAATCTCTCTTACCACTATAATAAAAGAAAAAATTAATAACAAATATGTGGATCTGTAGTTAAAGCAAGAAAAGGAAAGTATAAAGGAAAATCAAAATGGTAAGTAGGGGCCAATCTATGCATGAATTTTAAGGGTTAAATTATCAGCACCCTCCTTCCAAACTAAGTGGTGAGGTACAAAATTCAGCATAAAGCCTTCAGCGTAAAGCTTGGAATTGGGATCATACTGCCTAGTTGGAGCAAGAGATCAAAGAGCTGCACCCATCAAGCAGCACGGCAAGCAGATAGGTGCAGCTTGCCCAGAACAGAAGCAGTACCTCTCCGTAGACCAAGACCTGACTGATATTAGGCACAGAAGAGGGTCACTGAGCACTACAGCCGAGCAATCCACATATGTAAGGCCTAGTCTGGAAGTGGAATAACTGTATTCAGATAGTAGCTGAGACTGCTAGACAGCTGTTTACTTCCACAAAGTGAATGTGACTGGTCTCATTTTAGGTGGATCAGCTGACCTTAAAACTGAACTAAGTCAATCTGACATGTTTGGAGAGACACCACAGTCAAAAGACTTAAAATTAGTTGATATATCCTATGGTAGTAAAAATGGAAACTAAGCTATTGCATTATCTACTGATGTTCTTTCCAAGGTCAAATTCATTCAAACAGAGAAAATAATTCAGCACTTTGGTGAAATCAGCCAGGACACAGGGAAGTACTGTTTTGGAGATGAAGATACACTAAAGGCTTTGGAAGTGGGAGCTGTAGAGATTCTAACAGTTTATGAAAATCTGGATATAATAAGAAATGTTCTTCATTGCCAAGGCACAGAGGAGGAGAAAATTGTCTAACTGAAGAAAAAGAGAAGGATAAATCTCATTTCATGACAGGACAGGAACATGAACTGATTGAGAATATGTCCCTCCTGGAATGGTTTGCTTAAAACCATCAAAAGTTTGGAGCTACATTGGAAATGATCACAGATAGGTCATGAGAAAAGATCCTAGTTTGTGAAAGAATTTGGTGGAACTGAAGTACCTCATAATACTGAGTTGATTTCCATGGAATGGAATATCAAGGAAGAGATGATGAATATTTTTACTTTGATGACTAGTAGGTAATTGACATGGTCCAGAAAATGTGCCTCACCCTGCAGCAGTCAACTCAAGGAACATAGCCCTGGTAGAATCAAACAGATCCCTGCCTTACAACTGGGCCATTTTCAGAACTTAACCCAAGAACACTGGTTACTGAAAACAAAACCAAAAAAAAACCAGATGCAACCCTATACTTGGTTTTGTCATGGTGTCAACATTGCAGCCTACGACTACGTTCCTAAATGCTACTTTGGACTAATTTTAAAAAGAAAGGCAGTTTTTACTTTTACTTGATGACCAAATTGAGTGCTCTTATATTTTATGAAAATTTTTTTAACATTCATACATTCAAGCAAACATAATTTAAGTGCTATAAATCTTCAAAAACTAATAGAAGTGACATCCTTAAAAAAGAAAGAATTGTTAGAGCTCAAACCCTTGGGCTTATTAGCAGGCTGGACATGGCTAAGGAAAGAATCTCTGAATGTAAGGATATGACAAGAGATATTTCCCAAAATGAAATGTAAAGACAAAAAGATCCTCCCCAAACCTCCTCCAAACATAATAAACAAAACAAAACAAAAAAACCCCAAAACTTACAAAAACTGTGGGAGAACTGCAAAAGGTATAACATACACAAGATGGGAATACCAGGAGAAGAATGAAAGGAACAAAAGTATTATTTAAAGCAATAAGGTCTGAGAATATCCCCAGGTTAATGTCAGACATCAAACTAAGGTCAGAAAACACCAAGCACAGTAAATACCAAAAACTACATCTAGGGACACTGCATCTAGGGATATTCAGACTTCAGAAAAATCAAAGATAAAAAATCTTGAAAGAAGACAGAGGGGAAAAACACCTTACCTATAGAGGAACAAAGATAAGAATTACATACAAGTTCTCAGAAGTCATTCAGGTAATAGGAGAGAGAAGTGAAATATTTAAATTTTCCAGAAGAAAAACAAAACAAAACAAAACCCACCAACCTAAAATACTGTACCGTCAAAATTATCCCTCAAAAATGAAGGAAAAATGAAGAATTTCTCAGACAAAAATTGAGGAAAATTGTTGCCAGTAGACTTGCTGTGCAAGAAATGTTAAAAGAAGTTCTTCAGAATGAAGGAAAATAATATTGGCCAGAAACATGGGTATCCACAAAGGAAAAGATCAGGGAAGAAATAGGAGATAATAAAATAAAAACTTTTATTTTTCTCATTAATTGATACAAAAGATAAGTTTACTCAACATAAAAATAGAAACGTATTCAATTATGTGCGTGTGTGTGTGTATATACGTACATACATGTGTGCTTACATTATTTGAATGACAGCAATGACAACAAGGGATGGGGGAGGAATTAGGAATATCTTATTATGATAAGGTCCTTGTACTCACACAGTGATACAACAGTATTCAGAAGTAGACTTGGATTAGTTGTTAATGTATACTGCGAACTCTAGGCTAAGTACTAAAAAAGTAAAAATAAGCATAACTGATATGCTAAGAAAAGCGAGTATTGAGCAAGTAAAATCTTCTGCCTACATATCAGGAGTAAAGTCCAAGTGCTTCTTGATATCAGAATCACCATGGAAAACATAATGCAGTCAAGTACTGATCAGAACACCTTTACTCATAGAAAACATAGAGGAACACACAGAGAAAAGAAAGAGTAAGATCTTCCTCAGTATTAGACATCTGCCATGGCCAACGGGTCCCTTTCAGCAGCCAACACAGGGCAATTGGTCTGTACACACCTCTCTTGCACAACACAATGAAGGATGTCATCCCTTTCCAGCAGAGGACAGACCTAGCATTAAGGCTGTTCAGGTGCCATAAGACACACATGCTTAAGCAAAACAAAAGAATACACACTACTGCCTGAAAAAAGGCAAAGATATTTCCATACAAAGGCTGTGAGAACTCTTGATAACGAAGTGTTCTAGGCCCAAGGATCATTCTTATGTGGCTAAATAGGGTCAAAAGATTACATGTATGAACTGTTTTCCTCCATGGAGAGAAAATGAAATCATACGAAATGCTCAATTAAACTGCAAAAAACAGGAAAAAAGTCAAAGACAAGAAAAGAAGCAAAGAACAAGGGCAACAAATAGAAAACAATAACAAAGATGGTAGATACATTAACTATAGAAATAATCGGGGTTTTTTTTAAAGATTTTATTTATTTATTTGAAAGACAGAGATCACAAGTAGGCAGAGAGGCAGAAAGAGAGAGAGGGGGAAGCAGCCTCCCTGCTGAGCAGAGAGCCCGATGCAGGGCTCGATCCCAGGACTCTGAGACCATGACCTGAGTAGAAGGCAGAGGCTCAACCCACTGAGCCACCCAGGCACTCCAGGAATAATCACTTTAAACGTCACTACTCTAAACATACACATTAAAAGATAGATTATCAAGGTGGAGAAAATATAAGACCTACCTATATGTCATCTTCAAGAAATCCATTTTAAATATAAATACACACATAGAGGGTCACCTGGATGCCTCAGCTGGTTAAGTATCCAACTTGGTTTGATCTCATGGGTTATGAGATGGAGCCCTGTGTGAGCTTTGCACTCAGTGGGGAGTTTACTTGAAGAGTCTCTCCCTCTGCCTATTTACCCCCCCAAATAAATACATAAATAAAATAAGATATATATATATATATACGTATATATATATATGCTAAAAGTGAAGGGATAAAGAAAGACACACCATGCTAACACTAACCAAAACCAAACAAACAAACCAGGAGAAGCTATATTATTTTCAGAGAGGGCAGATTTCAGAACAAGGAACGTTATCCGGGATTAAGTGGGGCATTACATAATGACAAAGGGTTCAATATTGCAAGAAGACATAAAAATCCATAATGTGTATGAGCCTAGAGAGTGTCAAAATATGTGAGACAAAAATTAACAGAACTGCAAGAAGAAACAGATGAATCTGCTATTACATGGTTAGAGAAGTTTTAGCACTCCTCTTTTAGAAGTGGACAAATCTAGGAGGCAGAAAATAAGTAAGGATATAGTTGAACTCAAGTACCATCAATCAACTGAATATACTTAGACACAAATTCATCCAACAACAGCAGAATATACATTCTGCTTAAGCTCACATAAAATATTCACCAAGACAGACCCCATTCTAGGCCATCAAACATAATCTAGGCCATTAAAACTTAAGAAATGTAAGGAATTAAAATCAAACAATGTCTGCTCTCAAACTACAAAGGAAATAAACAAAAATTAAGAGAAAGAGCTGAAAAATCCCCAAGTACCTGGAGATTAAACATTTAAATAATATACCAAAGAAATCTCAAGGGAAATTTTAAAATATTTTGAACTAAATGAAATTAAAATACTACTTAAAATTTGTGAAACACAGCAAAAGCACAGCTTAGAAGGAAATTCATAACATTGAATGCATATATAAGAAAAGAAGAAAGACCAATCATCTAGGTTTCCAATGAAGGAAACTAGAAAAAAAAGAACATGTTAAATCCAAGATAAGAAGAAGACATTAAAAAAAAAAAAAAAGAGCAGAAATCAATGAAACTGAAAACAAAAAAAACCAATAGAGAAAAACAAGGAAACCAAAATCTCTCGCCAAGCTAAGAAGAAAAAAAGAGAACACAGATTGTTAACACCAGAAATAAAAAAGGGGATATCACAAGTCCTACGTACATTCCAGAAATAAGAAAGTTATATTATGAACTATGCCATAAATTTATAAACTAGATGAAAAGGACCAATTCCTTGAAAGACACGATTAGGCAAATTGATACCAAAAAAAAAAAAAAATAGGCAAAAACCTAATGAAATATATAACAAGATACACCTGAGAAAAAATACAAAATTCTGATGAAAGAAATCAAAGAAAAACTAAGTTGAGAGATATTTCTTGTTTATGATAGGAAGACTCAATATTGCTACCATGTCTATGTTTCCCAACTTCATCTATAGGTTCCAGACAATCCCAATAAAAAATCTCAGCAAGTTATTTTGTGGCTATCAAGTAACTGATTCTAAAATTTATACGAAGAGGCAAAAGATTCAGAATAACCAACACAATATTGAAGAAGAGCAAATTCAAAGGACTGGCTCTACCGTACTTCAAGACTTACTATAAAGTTAGAGTATCAAGACACTGTGGTATTGAAAAAAGAACAAACAGATCAATGGAACAGAACAGAGAGCCCAGAAATGGACTAACAGTCTAGTCGACTAAATCTTTGGCAAAGCAAAGGCAAAACTATGGAGGAAAGAAAATCTTATCAACAATGGAACACGTGGACATCAAAATGCAAGGAAAATGAATCTAGACTCAGACCTTATATCCTTCACAAAAAGTAACTTGAAAATGATCATAGGCCTAAACATAAAATGAGAAACCACAAAATTCCTAGGAGATAACACAGGAGAAAACTTAGATGACTTAGGATATGGCCAAGACAACACCAAAGGCTTGGTGAAGTTACAAAATAAGTGATAAGGTGGACCTCATTAAAATAAAAAAACTTCTGCTCACCAAAAGACATTGTCAAAGTGAAGAAGAAGACAAGTCACAGAATGGGAAAAAATATTTGCAAAAGATACATGTACTAAAGATGTTATCGAAAATATACCAAGAACTCTTAAAAATCAACAATAAGAAAACCAGAACCAGATTAAAAGATGGGCTGAAGACCTTCACAGACACTTTACCAAAGAAGATATACAGATGGCAATTAAGTATACAAAAAGATATTCATGTTATGAGAGAGCACTTCAAATTAAATTAAGATGAGATACCACAACACAAATATTAGAACGGTCACAATCTGGAATGCTGACAGTACCAAATGCTGGTGAGGATGTGGAGCAACAGGAAATCTCATTCACTGCCACTGTGAAAGAGTTTGGCAGCTTCTTTTTTTTTTTTTTCTTTTTTTTTTTTAATATATATATATTTTTATTTCTTTTCAGCGTAACAGAGTTCATAGTTTTACACCACACCCAGTGCTCCATGCAATGCATGCCCTCCACAATACCCACCACCTGGCTCCCCCAACCTCCCACCCCCCGCCCCTTCAAAACCCTCGGGTTGTTTTTCAGAGTCCATAGTCTCTCATGGTTCATCTCCCCCCCAATTTCCCTCAACTCCCTTCTCCTCTCCATCTCCCCATGTCCTCCGTGTTATTTGTTATGCTCCACAAATAAGTGAAACCATATGAT
>PISX010014291.1:0-30259 GCA_004024625.1 Mellivora capensis
GAATGAGACCAGCTGAGCGCATACAAGGTAGGTGATGATAGCCATACTATTTTACAGATGAGGAAGCTGAGCTTCAGAGAGGTCAAGTAATTTATCCAAAATCACACACCCAGAAAGAAATAAAACCTGGGTGTGAACCTAGTCTTGCTGAAGCCCATAGTCTTTGTGCCACCTCATGCCAGCACCCCAAAGGGCAGGCTAATTGTTCACTCTGCACAGTTGGTTAGCAACAGTTGTTTTTTGGTTTTTTTTTTTAAAGATTTTATTTATTTATTTATTTATTTATTTATTTATTTAACAGAGAGAGATCACAAGTAGGCAGAGAGGCAGGAAGAGAGAGAGGGGGCTGAACAGAGAGCCCGATATCTGGCTCCATCCCAGGACCCTGAGATCATGACCTGACGAAGGGAGAGGCTTAACCCACTGAGCCACCCAGGTGCCTCTTCCCCCCCTTTTCTGAGGGGGGTTAACAACAGTTTTTTTGTTTATTTAGCTAATTTCATCCTACAGCTAATCCTAAATATCTCTTTAGTTTCAGTCTATATCCTTCTGCAGTCCTCAGCAACAGAAACAATTGATCATAGCATTTTGGATAATCTTGACATTTTGTGAATGAAACTGTATCTTGGATATTTTTAAGTCGACCTGGGGGGAGACAAGACAGACTGGGTGTTTTGAGCATCAGTAGAGTCTCAGGGTAGGAGGAATCTCTTTCAGCTTGCCATTATTTATGTTCAGACCAGCTGTGTGGCATCTTCAGCCTGTGCTAGATGCTTCTCAGCCCAGGGATAAGGGCTGTAAGACCTAGGGGACTCCCCATGTTGGTCAGCCCATTTCATCTTTGGCCGGGAGGTCACACTTACTTTTTTTTAAGATTTTTATTTATTTATTTGACAGAGATCACAAGTAGGCAGAGAGGCAGGCAGAGAGAGGAGGAAGCAGGCTCCCTGCTTGAGCAGAGAGCCCGATGCGGGGCTTGATCCCAGAGTCCTGAGATCATGACCCGAGCTGAAGGGAGAGGCTTTAACCCACTGAGCCACCCAGGTGCCCCCTTACATATCATCTTTAACAGGATGAAGACTCTTAAAACATTACTTTTTAAGATTCTTCTTCTGTTTCTGAAAAGTAATTCATGTATATAATAGAAACTTGGATAACTATAAAAAGGTCATATAAGAATTTGAAAGCCTGTGTGTATTAGTTACTACAGCTGTGTAACAAATTACCCCCAAAGCTTAGCAACTTAAAGCAACGAAAGTTTTATTATCTCATGTGCTTTGAGAGTCTGGAATCTGAGAGTGGCCTAGCTTGGGTAGTCCTCTCATGAAGCTGAGGTCAAACTGTGAGTTGAGGCTATAGTCATTTGGAAATATGGGACCAGAGGGTCTGCTTTTAAACTTGATCATGTGGGTGTTGGCAGGAGGCTTCAGTTCTTGCCATAGGAGCCTCTCCATAGGGCCGCTTACAAAATGCCATATTGGTCTGAGAACACTCACACTAGAGAGCTGTCAGGATAGAAGTTGGAAACTTTTATAAGCTAGTCTGAGAAGTGGCATTCTATCACTCCTGTTGAGTCCTTCTCATCACATAGCCAGCCCCAGTATAATATTGTAGGAGGGGACTACACAAGCATGTGAATACCAGGAAGTGGGGATCACTGAAGGCCCTCTTGAAGGTCCCCACCATAGGCTGTAAGTTAAAATTTTGTTAGGATGAATTACATAAGTTTTTACCCAATATTCCTCCCCGCCACCCACTGAAATTTACAAATACAAATACTGAGGTACTACAAGATACAAAAGATCACCAGGAAAAAAAAAAATTGAAGGGAACATAATATTCAGGGATGAATGCCCAGTAAACTGTTACCCCTTCTCTGATCCAGGAGGAACTTTGTGATCTTATTCCAAGTTTGTCATATCGACATGTGCATGGTTTGGGGAAGAGGGGAGTGATGGCAAAACAGTACATGGAAATTGGATGTGCCTTGGTCTTGTCATTTGCGATGGTGGGAACATGAGATGGGTTGAGGAGTTTAGGATTCAGTCCAGGCTGTAATTTAGGAGAAGGCACATGGTTCCTGGACCCATTGACTCTGCTATTTCCAAGGCAGCGTAAAAAGCAGAGGTTTAGAAGAGAGATTATAATTTTTACAAGTAATTATTTGATGAGGAAGATATAAGTACTTCAGTCATAAATGTATTGAAAGGGACTTAAAGTTTTCTTGGGAGGGGAGAGAATTTTGTTTATGCAAAAACAGTATACTGGTATCCAGTAGGAAATCCTGACATGAGAATTAAGCAATAATATTCTACAGCTTCTTCTCAGCTATTAAGTCATACAGATAATATAAAAAACTCATGGGTACACGGGAATACACTTATGAACAAGTAAGAGTTCTATATCACATGTGCAGAGCTTTATAAAAAAAAAAAAGCACATACCTGTATAGTATTTTGGTGAATAATGGTAATGGAAAAGCAAACTGTAATAATCAAATTTGAATGAATTCTTTTATCGTACATACAGCCAAAAGAAATTTATCAGTAAAAACTGGCACAAAACAAACAACAAAATGGAATAAATTTGAATAAATTCCTGCAAAGGCAGTCATAAGACATGTTGATAAATGTTTCAACATGAACTGATACAAAATATAACATAAAATACTATTTTTGAAGGAGTTCCTATGTTATGCATCCAGTAAAAGTGAATATTTCATTGAATGGTAATTTGCGCATGCCAAGCAACAGGGGGAAAAACTGATTGTGTTCCCACAGTGGCTCGAAGCTGGTGTTTTCATGCTGGTTTGGAGCTGCAGGTTGCAGCGATCACACAGAGGTGAGCCTTAGATGTCAGGAATCGCCCACGTTTGGCTTCTGGTCAGCCGAGTGGTCCTCGGTCCCTTCCCCATCTTGTGGGGGGAGGGCTCTGGCAGACTAAAGCACGAATGCAGTGAACTGGTGTGGCCTCTCAAGCAGATGAGGTGCATGGATTTCTTCATCCCAAGCCAGATGGATTGGTGTTTAAGTGTGGAGAGCAGTTAGTCCTCCTCCTTGGTTGGACTCGGAGAAGCGAAGTGTCCCAAGTCATTATTTTGAATAGGGAGCAACTACATGACCAACAACTGACTCCAGAACCCTTTCTACATCTTTCCTTTCAGGCCTTGAGATCTGTGATCTTGGGGAACAGTCAGTTTCCTCTGCTGGGTCCAGATGGGGTCCCCTCCAAGAATGTGAAGAAACTGAGCCTTCCCATAAGTACGTTTCCCCCATTGCTGCTGCTGCTTTAGAAAAGATTATGCCAAACAGAGACACATTTCAGGGCATTGAGCCGAACCCCTTACTTGTGGCTACACAGTCCCCTTAGTCTTGCTGTCTGCTGGAATCCAGCCAACCCAAGCTCAGTGCACAGGAGAAGGTAGGCCTAGACCTCTCTCCGTGGCCAGCAGGGCCTCCAAGAAAATGGAACGAAACCAAGGCAACAGACTGCAGAAGCCACAGCTAGGCATGTTGCAAACCTCCATGTGGGGTTCTTGCCACCTCCTAGGAGGGAGAG
This sequence comes from Mellivora capensis, assembly GCA_004024625.1. NCBI lineage: Eukaryota > Metazoa > Chordata > Mammalia > Carnivora > Mustelidae > Mellivora > Mellivora capensis. The sequence continues at coordinate 3,559 of PISX010014291.1, forward strand.
AGAGAACTGGAGACCTGAACGTTGACTTGTTGAGGAGCTCACTGGGCAGGGGAGGGGGTCAGCAAGGAGTTTGTGGGGAGCACAGAGTTTGGCTGCTGACTTTTGGTCAGCTGCACATCTCTTTATGCCTTGGCTTCCTCACCTGTGAAATGGGGGACCTGCCTAATGGGATTGTGGTGAGGATTAAATTAGATAATATTTTTTAGGTACTAGGACCATTTCTGGTACACAGTAAGGGTTTAATAATTCTAGGTAAAATCTGAATGCTGTGTAATCCCGTGTAAATCTAATCTCTCCAGTTTAATCTGTAAATGAAAAGACCCGGATGGTCTGTAAAATCTTTGTTGATTCTAAGTACCCCTTCCTCCAAGGAACACCTATCCCTTTCTTCCCAAGTCCAGGGCCCATCCTGTCTCCCTGTTCCCCGCTTCTATAGCCTGAGTACCAGTGGAGTGGAGAGTCCTTCTGGCAGGGCGGAAACCACTGCGGGTCCAGGAGGCTCTGGCCTCAGCCTGCTTCCGGGAGCTGTGTTGCCCCTGAGCCTCAGTTTCCTCATTTGTTTGAAGGCGATAGCATTGTCTGCTGCACAGGGTGATGGGAATTCCTCCTAGACCGAAGGCACCTGTAGTTCCAGGCCCCAGCTGGTGACCAGAATGGAGTATCTCTGATCACTGTCTCTCGGCATCGGGGGCAGGGGTACGTTCATTCTTGGGCTCGTGAGCCCTGTCTGCCTGGGAACTGTCTTCTGCCTTGGTCCCAGTGGCCTTGTCGCCTCCTGGCAGCATGAATCCATCATGTTGCCTAACGATTGAGGAGTTGGCTGGGTAAAGAGCCGTGCCTGAGGCCCGCAGAGCCTTTTGGCAATTCTACCAGTCAGCCACCGCACGTGAGGTATGACGCTCGCCTTGAGGAACTCATGGTGTAGGGTAGAGGCTGAACAGATGTTGGTCTGGCCTTCTGACCAAAGCCGGGTTTTGTGTTCCGAGGGCAGGATGGCTCTCTTCGCTGGAACATACTGGAAATCGTAATAATCTTTCACAGTGATTCTTCTGAAGGTCACAATAGTTCTTGGTCTCAAAGCCAAAGTGTTCTGAATTATTACAGATCTAGGTTTTTCTTATGGGGTAAGATCTCTCAGCTGACCAAATAGGACAGGTAGGTTTTGGATTGAACTGGTTGCTGAAGTCCTAAGCTCTGAAGAGGCGTGAAGTGGCAAGGATATTGCCGCCAGATCTCCCAGCTGTAATGCAGTGGTGGCTTGGGGTTCTGGAGTTGGATGCTTGGGTGCCAAGCTCTGGGCCAGGTCACTTACGGCTTTTAAGCTCACTTTCTATACTTGTAAAGGGATGGAGTTAGTAGTGTTTACCTCTGAGGCTTGTTGTGAGACCTCCGTGAAGTTCACTACAAGTAAAGTGCCTGACTGCACCGTGTCTGTTTTTTTTTTCTTTTTTTTTAAAGATTTTATTTATTTATTTGACAGAGAAATCACAAGTAGGCAGAGAGACAGGCAGAGAGAGAGAGGGAAGCAGGCTCCCTGCTGAGCAGAGAGCCCGATGTGGGGCTCGATCCCAAGACCCTGAGATCATGACCTGAGCCGAAGGCAGAGCCTTAACCCACTGAGCCACCCAGGCGCCCCCACCGTGTCTGTTTTAAGGACTCAAATAAATGTCAGCCCTTGTTTTTTACTTACAACAGGCATATCTATCACTTTTTAAACTCACTGCTCATATCTGGCAATTTTTTACTCTTTAGAAGTAATCGTAATCATTTTTTTAAAAAGATTTATTTACGAGAGAGAGAGCTAGTAAGTGAGTATGTGCGAGCGTGGTGGGCAGGGACAGAGGGAGAGAGTCTCAGGCAGACCCCACAGTGAGTGTGGAGCCCGATGCTAGGCTCGATCTCATGACCCTGAGATCATGACCTGAGCGGTCGCTTAATTGACCAAGCCACCCAGGCGCCCTGTAATTGTAATCTTTTTCAAATGCTAAAGTAGGTTTGCAGGAGAAGTCTTTGATGTCTTTGATCTCTGAGTGCACCTGTCTTAGTTGGATGCAGAATAACTAAGTGGAGGTGGGCAGTTAAAAATATTAGCATCTTCTGGATCATGTCCTCAGCCTCATTATAAGTGAGTGCTGGGATGTAAGGGCAGCACCTGCCTCCATGTGTGTGTTCTCAGGGCACGGATGTGGGCCACATGGTGGCTACCGTGGTCAAGAGGCATCTGTGGTTTAGAGCTTGGGGTCTGGAGGACAGTTTCCTGGTTTTGCATCCTGGCTTCACCACTATCAATTTGTATGACCTTGGGTGAGTGCCTTAACCCAGCTGTTTTCTCACCTACCACATGTGGATAAACTGCATTTTCCTGTAGGGTCACTGAAGGCTGAATGAGATCAGTGAGAAGCAATTTGCAGTGTGGTCATACTCAACTGGGAGCAGTCGCTACCGTGCTCCCATTCCCAGCAGGATGGTGGGCCGTCTGGCCCTTGTCTGTGTACTTTGCCTGGTAGCTCATTGGGAGTAAGCATGGCTAGTAAAAATGCACAATGAGGAAAAGTCTGTTTCTCATTGAGCAGTGATTGGATTAATCACCCATTTAAGGCATGATCTCATTTATACACAGAACCTAAGAAAAATTGAACTAAAAGCAGGGAGTAGAATGGTGGTTGCCAGGGGCTAGGGGTATGAAGGGGATGAGGAGAATGGGGAGATGTTGTTCAAAGGGTACAAAGGCTCAGTTATGCAGGACGAATGAGTCCTGGAGATCAAATATACAGCATGGTGACTTAATAATACTTTATGGCGGGACGCCTGGGTGGCTCAGTTGGTTAAGCAGCTGCCTTCGGCTCAGGTCATGATCCCAGTGTCCTGGGATTGAGTCCCACATCGGGCTCCTTGCTCGGCAGGGAGCCTGCTTCTCCCTCTGTGTATGCCTGTGCTCGCTCTCGCTTTCTCTCTCTCTGACAAATAAATAAAATCTTTAAAAAAAAATACTTTATGGCGTACTTGAAATTTGCTAAGAGTAGATCCGAAATTGTCTCAATGCACCCACAATGCTAAGCCTGCAGCCTGATGGATATGTGAATTAGCTTGATTGTGGTAGTCATTTCAATGTATGGTATATTGAAAACGTCACACTGTACACACTAAGTAATACAGTTTTTATCTGTTGATGATACCTCCGTGAAGCTGGGGAAAATGCAGATTTCAGGGCTGCTGCAGTATGACCTCTGAAGCGATTCAGAGAGCTTTGTAGAGTTCTCACGTCACACTTATCATGATTGGCTGACTTTGGGTTAAGTATGAAGTCTGATCATCCCAATCTGGCCTCTAGGTTTTTTGCTGTTTGGTAGCACATACTTACGTAAACAAATGTTCTTTGTGTAAACATTTATGAAAGTCAAAATACCAAAACAGATTAAATATAGAACCAGGCCGGATGCCACATCAATGTTTGCGTGGCAGCAAAAAACATCGTCTGTTACATTTAATTATTGTGGTTAGTTTGAGTTTTGTTGGTTTGATTGTGTTGGTAGTTGATTTGTAAATGTCTTTGGGATTTCATACTGGTTTTCCGTTTGTGCACGTTTATAGACTTTTAATAACCATATGTCAACATTCAGAGTCTGCGAGTATTTTATTTTAAAGAGGCTTCATGGATCCGTTGAGGAGCCCAGACTAAGTCGTTCAGCGTGTACAGACAGGAATCCTGTGCTCAGCACATGTTTCTCCGTCTAAACTTGGTTCCTACGAGTGTTAGGTGGTTGGGTCATTCTGGCTACGCAGAGGAGCTTCTTTTGATTCTGTGTACTTCTGGCAGAAAGGGAGAGAATTTCTCTTTTTTTTTTTTTTTTTAAGATTTTATTTATTTATTTGTCAGAGAGAGAGAGAGCGCACGAGCACAGGCAGACAGAGTGGCAGGCAGAGGCAGAGGGAGAAGCAGGCTCCCTGCCAAGCAAGGAGCCCGATGTGGGACTCGATCCCAGGACGCTGAGATCATGACCTGAGCCGAAGGCAGCCGCTTAACCAACTGAGCCACCCAGGCGTCCCGAGAATTTCTCTTTTTCATTGCTCGCTAGGTTCTATCTTCCATCTTCTGTTCATCAGACGTAGCCACTCGCAAGTTCTTTTTTTTTTTTTCCCCTTTAAATTAGGCACACCATTATTCTATCTTCCCATTGTTTCTTTTTCATTTTTATATTAGGAAGTGTACTGTTGGCATGTTCTCAGCCCCTCAGGGATAATATCTGAGCTATCTGAGCTTTCTCCAGGCTTGCTTTCTCTGGGAGCTCTGCGCTCTTCACAGATGACACCGTTAGTCCTCACAGTGGCTCCTGGAGGTAGGTAGGATCAGACAGAGCGTCTGTGGGAATGGAGGGCTGGAGGGGAGTGTCTGAGGAAAGCAGTGGGTTATTCCTTTTATGTTAGCATTTCTGCTTTAGGCAGCCTTCAGCAAGTGGACCTATTTTCATTTTTTTCTTCAAAGCATTTTGCAAGTGATAACAGTCATTAACTTCATTGCTACAGAATGAAGTAAAAGGATACTAATGTAGCTATTGAGAAATAAGAACCTTCACTCAAATCTTTTTGGGATCATTAAGAAAGAGCAGTTTTAACTGTTGGTTCTGGTGTGATTTTTGCCTAGGATTTGTAGTGCCTTTACATTGCTCTTAAATTCTGGAACTCAGTGATCAAAGGAAACCCCTTAATAACGAACTTGTCTAGAGTCTCTTCAGTTTAGCTGTCTGAAGGTGCAAGATTAATATTCCTAAAGCTCAGCTCTGATCATTTCAAAATTTTGTTTTGTTTCTTTTTAAACATTATGAGCTTTGAAGTCAAAAGACCTGGCTTCATTTTATGGGCCAGTTATATAATCTGTCTGATTCTCACTTCTTCCTCTCTAGTGGAAATAATAACCCCCACTTCAAAGGGTGGTTGTTACAATTAAGTGAGATCATGTGTGGGATGCTAAGCACAGTAGGTGTCAATAAAACCAAAAATAAAAAGGTCAGAAGCTGAAAACTTGTAAGGACCTCTCTGTCTCTACCGTATAAAATCCAGAATTTTAATTTTTTTGTAAAATTGTGAGTAGATTCCACACCCAGCATGGCACTTGCACTCTCGATCCCGAGATCAAGAGTTGCATGCTTTTACTGACTGAGCCAGCCAGATACCCCCAAATCCAGGTCCTTGGATACCTCTTTCTAGACCCTCCATGGTCTGGGCTGGAATAACCTAATAACTGAGTTGTTCCTTTCCAGCCAAATAGACAACTTAACTCTTTCCTTTCCATAAAATCAGTGGTTTTCAAATGTTTTGACCAAAAACCTCAGTATGACATACGTTTTACTTTATTTTTTAAAGATTTTAATTATTTATCAGAGAGAGAGCATAAGCAGGGGGAGAGGCAGGCCCAGGGAGAAGCAGGCTCCCCGCTGAGCAGGGAGCCTGAGGTGGGGCTCGGTCCGGGACTACGAGATCATGATCTGAGCCGAAGGCCCACACTTAACCAACTGAGCCACCCAGGCACTGGGACATATATTTTACATACGAGATGAGTTTCATGAAGCAGTCGTCCTTCATCTTACCTCATGAAATACATCCTCTTCTGTCTCACTGAAGAAGGAAATTCTGGTCTTGACCCATTAAACTGCTATCAGCAGGTTTTCAGATCTGGTTGAAAGACACTGATCTAGAAAGGCTCTTCCCCTCCATTTCTTGAAATTCTACCCTTCCCTCGAGACCCATACCCTCCTGTGAAATCTTCCCTCATCTTGGCATCCTGTGACCTTCTCTGAACTAAGCATTTTTCTCAGTCTCATTGATGGCATTTACTGCAAATTGGTTTTTATGTTAATTATTGATTTATAACATTTCTGTGACTAAATGGCAAGTGCCATTGGGCTTGGTCCCTGTGGTCATTTATCAGCCTGTGCAGGTTGGGGAGGGGGTCTTTTCCCCCCTTAACCCCACTGAAGCCCTCTGAGGGGTTTGTTAAGAAATCACATAGTGTCTTGGCTGCTTCGCTCCCCTTACACTGACCTTTGAAAGCCATAAAATCAGCACGTGTGGAGGGGTGATGTGGGGAGTAGGGAGCTTCTCGCCACTACTGCTGCCTAGATTGGCCATTTCATCGGTTGGGCTGCCTCGGATTCCTTGTGTATGTGGAAAAGAGCGCTATCAGGTTGGGGTTGTGATTCCAGCTTCTAAATAGAGAGTCTCCATTTCCCTTTTCCTGACATGACTGGATCTCAGAGCCTTCTTTCAGCTCCAATGGTCTGTGAGCCAAGACGAGCAACCGCCACCTTCCTGCCGAAGCACAGCCTGGATCTGGAACCCTTGAGCCTTCACGCCATGGAACCCAGGATGATTTTAGCCCAGGAGACCTTTATTTTATCCCACCAGACAGTTGGAGATGGGCTTCCGTGTGTGTTCGCTGCTCTGTAGACCCTGGGCATGAGGGGGAATCGTACATGGTATTGCTCATGTGGAGCCTTTCTTCTGCAAGGAAAACAAATACTACATAGGCCAAGAGAGAATGTTGGTATCTTAACTAAACTCCCTCTCTCACACCTGGAGCCCAGTTTGGAGATCCTGACTAATGATGGGATTTAGAGACATGCAGGACCCATTTTATGTTTACACAAATTATTTACCCAAAAGTCGATCTCTTTAAAGGAACAGATTCAATTTAAGAAAGTTCTTTCTTTCTTTTTTGAATCTTTATTTCGGAAGCTTGACTGAAATAGTAAAGATACCAAAGAACTATCTTTGCAGTAGTGTAAATGAACAAATCTAGACACATCAACATGAGTCTTGGGACAGTACATGGATAAAATACATTCCAGAAATATCTGGGAAACCATAGACTTAAAAACAAATTACTCATCACTGCTTGCTTCATTAGACATTAAGGAAACACACTGATGACGGCATAATAAAATCCAGTTAAAGTTACTGATGCACAGTCTTTATAATGACTTTCTTTTTAAAGAGACTGATGGACCTTTGGGTTTCTATAGAAAATCTGTTCATGCATAGGCAATTTTTTTTCTCTTTTGAGCATCAAACACTTCTGGGGACTTAAAGTGAGTTCAGCTTAATTCGGTGCATAGAAAATTTCCAGACATGCTTCCTTATTTAGGCTCTCTCCCATCCAGTCTGCTATTTCGCAGAGCTCAAATGTGTGTCCAAGGAAGCAGGATTTGTCTTAAAGGAGATCTGGAGAAAAACTTCCTTCAATATTTAAAGTGCTTGACAGAGTCATGTTCACGTGGAAGTCCGTTCTGAGACGAGGAAGTTAAAATCAGGTGGCTGATTTTGCGCTGCTGGCTGAAAGCCCATCTGATAGGATTGGCGTGGAGCACTAATTAATCACCCAGGGTCTCCTCATTCACTAATCACATGGCATGAAACTTCCCTGCTGGCTGAGGCTCAAGGGCAAACCATGGGCTTCCAGCCAGCTTATTTTTCATAAGTATTATGGTACCTCTAAATTAATGTGAACCTAATATATGCTGTCAATGGTTTACTTTCCCATTGTGAACCTCTCCGGTTAAACAGCTTCCCTGAAATCTTATATGGAGAATGAAAAGAAGTTCTTTGCAAAGTTGGGTGGGTGGGGAGGGTGTTTTAGAATCCTCTTGGTGATCTTTCTTCCCATACTGTTTTGGTTCTGATAAAAATCTGCAGGATGAATTGAATAATGCACAGATGATATGATAATTACCTTTTGTTGTTTGAAGAGCAAGCCTATAGGACGCTTAAAGGCTTTTTCCTGACATTTGTATTGCGATAATAGTGCGTTTATTGAGCGCATGCAGTGTACAAAACATAGGCCTGAATCGTTAGTTCTCACGTCCCTCCTATGGGGATGCTGTTACTGCCTCCATTTACAGGTAAGAAAATTGAAAGCCTGTTAGCCTGTCTAGGGTCACATCTGATAGACGCTGCAGTCCAGAGTTGAACCATGGTTTGTGGCCATAGGCCGTGCTCCTTTGACTGAGTTTCAGTGCCTTTATACTCTTCCTTTTAGCTTGAGGAAAATATCAGTGGCCCTAGTCTTTAAAGATACCATTCCTGTTCCCATGCTGGATTTTTACACTCATCTGAATTAATCATTTTAGAAGCACACTGATCTCTAGGACGTTGTTTTATGCCTTCAGATCATTTTAATATGCACCTTTGTTCGGAGAACAGAAAGTGGTGGGGATCGTCAAACCAGAGGAGATAGGCGCAGCTTATTCATAAATCACTCACGCTGTCGTTCATCTTGAGATGCTTCCAGACAATTGTAATAGAAGAGGAAAATTCCAGAGAGCACATACATAGGTCGCTTCCAAGGCAGTGCCTGTCGAGAACCCGCCTTCCGTCCCGAAGCGAAGCTGTGAATGGTCTGGCTGCCACCTGTCTTATATGTAAATTAATTTTCAAGAGTTTGTGTAATAAACTCTTACATAAAAGAGTGATTTGTCAAAACCCATTTCCCTTGTTAAAAATACCTAACTAGGGAGAACAGTTGATATTTAGGGGTTTATATGGGTTCTGTGTTAAGCCAATACCTTACTCCTTAGTATGCAGTGCTGATGTTCTCGGTTGAAAAGAATCCATTCCGTTTCTTTTTATAGTGTCAAGAAAAGTTGGGAAGAGGAAAAACTGAGCTGAACATACAGAATAAATAACTAAATGGTGCCTGCAGTCTGCCCTTTTGTTTTCAGGCATCCCCCCTCCCCATCCTTTGTGAGTCACTGAGCCAGTAAGACTGATCAAAGATGCCTCCGTGTATAGGACATTTATATGTGGAGGTTTATTTGTCATCCACAACAAAGGACTAATTGCCTCGAGGCCTTCTTTCACATGATAATCAATGGATTTGGATCTCCTGGGTGTGCTCCATGTATCCTGTATCCATCTCTCAAGATGTTTTAGGTTTTGATTGAATATAAAGCATCAAAAAGATGACATCAACCCAGTAAAAATATTAAAGGGATTTTAAGCATGAGTGTGGAGATGTAAAAAAAAAAGTTCTTGCTCAATTTGGTCAGAATTGCGACTTCTCTGATAGCTATTCAGAAGGCCACATGACATTTCTAGGATGAAGCATGTTTCTCAAATTTTAGCATTTCAGAAGGCCCACTGGGAGAAAATTCAGTTTTCATTTTAATATGAACTTGAGGTCCTCAAAGATTATTTCTTAGATGCCTGTGTTACAAATGTTATCAATGAGATTTTAAGGAAACATTCTGAATTCTAACGACGAGTCGTGTACTCTGAATACAGTCTTCTCTAGTGACTTTGCCTAAATGGGGAGAGAGAGAGGGAGTGTGTGTGTGCGCTTGTGCTTCCGCACACCCTGGGGACAGACAGGTTAGGCACTATTATTCTGCTCATTCTATATAATGTCATAAGAACTGCAGTCACGTTCTCCTGGTGTTCTTTAACAAGTATTTTCAACTAAGGTTCAGTATTAACCAAAATTTACCTGAAATATGTAGTTATTTCTTAGGAGTGCAATAATTATAGTCAAATGGGAATACTTAAATGAAAGAATTCTGTGTTGACTAAAGACATCTGTTTAGTAACAGTCACTTTTCCCCCAGAAAATGAATAGACATCATTATGTTTCTTAGAAAAGAAAGTGGATTATATTGGCAAGACAGAAGAAAATACAAAATTTTAAAACCTATAGGTAACGTGGACACAGAGTATTTATTGCATTAAGTTAAGTAGGAGAAAAAAAAAAAAGTATCCTCACCTCTGCCTTCTTGGAGCTAACTTCCAGTAGGGCAGAGCAGAGCCGAGACGTGGGTGCTGGAGACCAGTCTGTTGGGTGAGAGGGGAAACACCAGCTCCTCTTCTGTAAAACAAGAACACCAAATGTCAAGAACTGTGAGGGGTCTGAGATTTTGCCCTACCTGCCAGCTAACATGTTACCTTGCCCCACTGTCATGGCTGCTGACAGAGGCTCCAGAGTCCGAGACCTAGGACTTTATCAATCACACCCTACTCATAGCCAGAGTAGCAGTATTTTTCATACTCTTTTCCTGAGCCCCAGATTCCAGAGGGTGATGCGGAGAAGGCCAGTTGATCACTCTATACAGAACGAGCCGTTTTACAGGTCCCTGAATTTAGGGAACCCAAAACTTTTATACTTGGCGGTAAGCCTGCCTGATCCTTTGCAGGATCTCTGTAAGGAAACACGGTCTGTCTTCCAAGGCTGTCTGCTATACAAATTTCCTCGAAGGCAGTCTGAAACAAACGACTCACTTGTAATTCCAATCAATTCCTCCCCCATAAGAAGACCAAAAACTTGAGGAAATGAGCTCCTAACACAAAATACTCTGGTATTTTCCATGAACGATTAGTGTGCGCGGATTCTTAAGGTCTATGTGTGGGCCAGATGACATGGCCGGAGGCTACAGCGTGCGACTCACCCTGTTGTTTTAACAGATGGATAAAATGTGATATTTTAATCACATCAAGTATCTACATAGCCTAGCCTTTTCAAAATGTCTTCCTTTGTATTGGATCACCACAGTCCTGGGGAGCTGGGGCAGGGAGTGGTCTTCTCCCTTTATGCTCCAGGAAACTGTTGTTTGGTTACTTGGCCAGATTCACACAGCTAGTTAACATCCCGGTTGGCACTCCTGACACCCAGTCTATTGGTCTTGGAAGCACATTGCATAACTGTTTCCCTTTGGACTCCTATGCAAGGTGAAGGATGTTACCGGCCACTATAGACGTGACTCCAGGCCAGTCCCAAGTTCCTTTTTTGGTCGGTGCCTTACCTCCCAACCAATCTTGGGTCTTGCCCAGCCACACCAGGCACTGGGATTGTCTGGTGATGGTGCCAGTGCTGTCCAGAGTCAGGAAACTTGTTTGAAATAAGAGAAGTTACTTTCTGTAATGTTTTCTTGTTGTTCTAAGTTTCGTTTTCCATTTGAACATGAGCAGTCTCTGCTGTTTCGGCGCCTTTCTCTGCCAGACTTCACATATAAGTAGAGGTCATGGATTTTCCTTCTGTGGGCTTTGGTGACACCGCCCTTTCTTAATTCTCGCCACTCCTCTGTCTCCTCCTTTGCAGTCTCTCCTTCGAGTTCCCTTCTGTGTACCACCCCACAAATCTCAGTGTTCTCTAGGACAATGTGTTGGCTGTCTTCTGCACAAAGTCTTTATATGGCCTCAGCAATAACCACAAGAACATTTAGCAAGCATGTTTTGTGTGCTAGGCACGTTGCATAGCACCTTGGGTGCGTATCTCATTCTGTTTTCTCAGTGACCCTACAGATGGATACTGTGATTCTCTGGATTTTATAGAGGAAGAAACAGCGAACCGGGAGGTTCGTTGTCCAAATCTAACCTAAGCTTGCCTCGGGAGCGACCTTCTTGACCAGCCTCTTGGTCCTCACATGTCTGTGCCTGGACATTTTCACTTGCGTGCTTGAAAGTGAACTCTAACACTGGTCTTGCTCCCTTACCAGTTTCCCTAACTCCAGACTTGATGCTGCAGCCCACCCAGTTGCTTAAAGTTAAGAACCTGGACGTTTTCTTAGATTCTCTTCTCTTCCCTGCCTCCCGCAAACAATTCCCTAATTCATTTGACAGACATTTAAGATTTGTTGTGAAGCACACATTGTGCTAAGTTTGGGGGGATGTGGAATGAACTAAACAGATAAAACCCCCTGCTCCCATGGGGCTTGTTTTCATGGAAATGAAAATCTCCCTTTTCTAGATCTGGACATTGAGGACTAGGGAGGGTAAGTGACTTGCCCAAGGTCACATGTTTAGGTTTCAAACCCAGGCATTCTGATTCAAGGAACCACACGGTCTTAGCCTTAACACTGTAAGCTTGCTGTCATGATGTCCCATAGGGTCTTCCCCTTAATCTCTTCTGTCTTCATCTTCTTGCCACTGCCACTGCCTTTGGGGCTGGTGTCCTCATTACTAAGATTACTACAGTAACCTCCCAACTCGAGTCACTCACTGCCTGCAGTCTTACCTCCCTTTGGCTCATTCTCCATGCTGTACTGGAATGATTTTTCTAAAATGCAGTCTGATCCTGTCATTGTTTTTGCTAAAACCCTTGGTTGGCTTCACCTAGCTTGGTGGTGCCTTGGTTTCCCCAAGACACAAATACCTGCAGGGACTAGGCCCCTGCTTAGCAACCTCCAGCCCAAAGGTTCTCAGACTTTACCATGTATCACTGTTACCTGGAGGGCTTGTTAGAATGGGCTTACTGGGCTGCACCCCCAGAGTTTCAGATGCAGTAGGTCTGGGGCCACCCGAGAATTGCATTTCTAGCAAGTTCCTGGGTGATGCTGGAGTGGGACCCACACGTGGAAGAGCACTGCTTGCCAGGGCCCTGGGCTGATGATCTCTGCTTCAGCTCCAGAAGCACTCCCCGCTTTGAGGGACATGTTCTTTCAGGCTCCGAACCGTCTGCTGGAGGTGGTCTTCCTGTCTCCTTTCCTCTAGAACACGGTTCAAGTGTCCCTTCCTAGGAAGCTTCCTCTGACCCCCGGGGATCCCCTGGCTGCCCCTGTGTTTCTATGACAACATGTGTCTGGGAAGGCTCCACTCCCTGAGCCTGCTGTGGTTTCCCTTGTTTGTTTCCTACCCACTCTGCCCACCCCACCTCCCCCGCCAGTTAGCTCCTTAGGAAAGGTGATCATCAGTTACATTTTTCACCTTTCTATCCCCCACACCTAGCAGAGTGCCCAGTGCATATTGGAGAGACTTAGTAATGAATTGAATCATGTAATCCTACTTGTGCTTTAAAAAAGAGTAATCCTATTTCAAGTTTCATTTGCCTTAACCTTTAAATCTTGCCCGAGATGTTTTCTAAAACCTGAAGATGTCTCAACACTACACGGTATACATCTGAGAGTCTTAGATGTTGAAGGCTGCCATTAGCTGGAGCCACCCAACTTGGCTGTTTTAATACAACAGCAGAAGCTCATTCCCACCAAGGCTGATGTTTGCCTGTGGATAACGTAACTTCTCATGCCTTTGGTTTGAAATACTTGAGTTGTCCCTCCACCCTCCTCAGCCCTGAGAACCTCTGTCTGGTCTGTTCTTAGCCTTGGCTTGATCTGATCAGGGGGTTACAGATGGAAGAGCCCAGGGGGTGTAAGCCTTGCTTTTCCCGAGACAAAGATTAGTGGGCTGTAATTTGCAGCCTCCCTCTTTCCATCCCGACTTGCATCGCTTAATCCCTCACGTTCCTTTCTCTGTGCCTGCAGTGCCTGCAGAATTTCCAAGAAGAGTATAGGTTTTATTGCCCGCAGAGCCCTCCCCTTTTCTCTCCCTTCCCAGCTCACGTTACTAGTTCTTGCCAGGAAGCGAAGTTCCAATCTTGAACAAAGGAATTTCCGAGCAAGATTGCCCCTGGGTTGCAGACATGTCTTCAACGGGGGTGCTTTGGCCTTCTCTTGGTGTGGTACAAGGTCAGAGGCAGAGAGCTCTTGTGCCCTTTCTGGGAAAATGGGGGGCGAGAACACAGGAACCACACAAGAGGCTCCTCCCTACTCCCTCTTACCCTTCTTCTGGGCTCTTGCTTTGGGAACCATTTCTTGGGCTCTGACTGTCCTGCTTCCAGAACTCAACAAACAAGGAGAGGGCAGCTCCCTCTTTTCTTTCATGGAGTTATGTGGCTGAATTATGTATTCCTTCTTCCACCAGGTGACCACAGCTTTACTGAGTAGTTCAGAACCACTGGAGCTCCTAGTCGGTTATTTGGAGAGGAGCACCGCCCTCCGTCACGTCTTCATTAGTCCCCAGAGCACCGTCGTGCTCATGCCCGTTCTGCACGCTTTACTGTTAACAGGGTCTAAGCCTGAAGGAAATTAACCTGGTCTCTTATTTATTGTCTTAGGACTCTCTTGGTTGTAAGTAACAGAAAGCCCCCAAAGTAGCTTTAGCTAAGATGGGAGGGGGGAGGCGTATCCTAAGGACCCAGGGCACTGCTTGGAACCCAGGATCGGGAAGTGCAGCCTTGCATCCTGGGGATAAAGAGCAGAGAGTGGTCAGGATTGGAAGTTGCTCTTGGCATCTTTCCTACTTTCTCCATCTGGTGCTTTCTCCACCGCACCCTGGTCTGTTCTAGCATCAGGGAGACCAGGGCTGACAAAAATCACTGTGTCCAGAACCTGATTCCTGGGCAAGAGAGACTCTTGTCCCAGCCTAGTATTTGCTGGGATGACTCTTCCTGAGCCACATGTCCCACCTTGGTCAACTCATCAGTCTAGAGAGAGGAGCAGGGAGTGGCTCTCCTTCACAAACATGGATGCAGGGGCCCATCCTTGTGGGTGGGGGGCCGGTTTTCAAAAAGAAAGGTTGAAGATTGAGAAGCTACCCCAACCTCCATATTGGTTATAATTTATATCCCACGTTCTTGGAGAAGAATTCTCTTTTTATAAGAGGGCATAATGAAACCAAAACCCATTTACAAAGGAGATAGCACAAAAACAAGGAGGGCTAAAGTTAGGGAGAGGGACGATGCACCAGGAAGCCCCAGTGGGAAGAAACTTACTTTAACGTGGGATTTCAAAATTAGTAGGTATTTAAAATCTGGGTCCGTGCATACCCCAAATTCCTGAGTCAGATTGCTAAGATAAATAGAAAAGATCTTAAATTAAACATGATCTCAGTATTCTGACTGGAGTTTATTAGTTTCTTTTAAATGCACAGGCATGCCTGTATACACTGTTCTGGGAGGGATCCCCTAGCCGAGATCAGGGGAGGGAGATGATTAATTGGAGGGCAGTGCTTCCGCCCCCTCGACTGGGCCCAGGGGCTCTGGGTCACACAGCCCGAGTCACTTCTGCAGTCTGAGTCCAGATTGTGTCACCCCTTCACGATGTCCCCCTGGGTGGGTGAATGTCAGCAAGGGTCCAAGTGGCAGGGGGTACAGAAGTTCAGACGAGAGAGGCTTCGGATCACTGTGAACGAGGAGGTTTCCTCCTACTTAGCGGAGGCAGGTGGAGAGCAGCGTGAGGAAGGGGAGGGCGCTGACCTGCACAGAGTACTGATGCCCCAGGGGGCGCCACAGGCTCCTGGCATGCCACCCAGTCGCACACAATCACATGCACCCCGTTGGGCATTTGGTGCATTTCCTTAGGTGCCCTTGTTATCTCCACGGGGCTCTAGGAAGTCAGGAACCCTTCTAGTGCTGCTTTATCTGCCAGAAGAGATCCCCAGCCATCACTGGGGCTTCAGGGCCTCACCCCATTTGACTCCTGTTGCGTCTGCCATGGCCAGCTTGCTTCATGGAGGTTTGCCTTGGCTTCTCCATTTTAATGCTGCAGCCTCTCCTTCCACCTTGAGGCACATTCAGTCCCTTTGGGCTTCTTACCTTTTAAAATTCTATAAAATCTACTCGTTTCTGTTTCTTTGTATCGCCTTTCCCTCCCAGTCCAGCCCAGCTAGAACGTCAGCCCCGTAAGAGCAGGCACTTTGGTCTGTTTTGTTTCCCGATTTGTCCCAAACCCCCAGAGCGCTGCCTGGCTCACAGGAGATGCTCAGTTATGTGTTAATGATCGAGGAGCCTTTCCCGAGATCCCACAGGCTCGGAGCCCTGGCAGCGGGGCTCAGCGGGCGGCACGTGTTCAGGTGTTCAGACTACGTGGAGGCTGTGGGAGCCGAGTGACATGAGAGAGGGTGACCCCGCCTCCGACGGGGAATGTCCTGTTTACAGGTTTGAGCTTTATCTGTCATGCCATCTTGTCATGAGGGTTCCGGACAGTTTGAGTGCACCAGCTGGGACATGGGGACCCAGTGGCAAAATTGGGATTGACTTTCTGGGTATTGAATTTTCTGCCAGCCCAGGCTGACTCCTCTGACAAAGCAGGAATGATGCCCAGAGGCTTTTTATTCCTAATATCAGCCCTTGCCCTAGAAAGACACGGTGTCTTTCTAGGGCATAAATATTTGGCACATGTGTGTGGACTGTTCATCCCCCCACCCCCGCCTGCCCCTACCTCATCCCTGTGAGAACTGAAGTGTTGGTCACACACAAGTGTCAGCAAACATCTAGTGAAAAAAAATACCTGTGTTGTAGTTTAAGGAAAATACTTTTTTTTTTTTTTTTCCCCTAAAGGCACTCTTTCCTCTCTTCTGTGCCAAATATTTTCAATGAATCTCTCCTGTTTATTCAGGCAGAGCTTAGTTTTTTTTAAAACTTCATCAGAATGTCGAAGGAAGAAGAGTTCCTCCCATTGTTATTTTGGACAATATTTCTGAGGCTCTAATTTAGGTGAACAGATTGACCTGATCTTGATTTTCCTCTGTCGGGTTTACCTTGCTGCATTGTTATTTTGAGTCTGTTCACGGGATGCTGGGCAGATGCCATTGACGTAATTGTTGTTTTTTTAAGCAAAGAGGATTGAAAATGTCTATTTCAGAGTTGCTGTGCCCTTTAATGTACACATGTACATAACTGCTTCCTTTTATGAATAAAAGTGGGGAGAGGTAGATGTGCATATAGACGTTAAATAACCTATTTTTTTAAGTATACAAGCTGAAATATGCTCCTTTAAAGAGAATTCAGATAGCAGGCAAAATACCGGAAAAGAAAGCTGTCCTCCAGAAATGCCACTAGATCTTAGGCTAGTTAAGAAATTGGCACCCGAGATTTATTTGTGTCAAGACATAAGATGGATATTGAAGGGCTGCAGTCTCTGTGTGGAAGACACCAGGAACAGGAAGTAACCCTAACACCTCCCTCTCTCTCCTTCACCCTTGCCCCCCCCCCCCCAACCATATGGATCCATTACTGGAAGTGTCAGTTTTACTTCCAAATAGTCTCAATTCCATCTTTTTCTTCACATTTCCATCCTGGATACAGCCAGGTATTGTCTGGGTGATTAAAGCTGCCTTCCTCCAGTCCCTGTGTGTCCATTCTGGACTCTCTCTCATCTTTTCTGCAGCCCAAATCTGATAAAGGCCTGTGTCCTTGCCCCATCCCACTCCATTACACACAGATGGCATTTAGAAGGCTTCCTGTCACTCTTAGCATAATGACTGAACCCCTTAGTGTGCCTTATGGGGCCCTGCGTGAGCTGGTCCATACTCATGTCGCTAATGGCAAACCTGCCACTTTCCCCCCATTCTTCACACACCAGTCACACCAATCACCTTTTAGACCTTTTTACTTGCTGTGTTCCTCTCACCACAGGGCCTTTGCACATTCTCTTCTGACTGTCTGAAATAATCTTCATGTATTCATGCCAAGTCACATCTTCTCATCTTTCAGACCCCAGTTCCTACCTCCGTGACATAGGGAAACCCTACTGGACTGCTCTCTGGGTCAGGTCTTCCTCTTCTGTCTGTATTGACCTTAGTTTTTTCTCCTTAATAGCTCCATCCAGAGCAGTTTTGTCTTTTATGCTTTATTTGCTTAAAATCTCTCTCTCACTGGACTGTATGCTCACTGGGGACAGGGACTGTATCTGTATTTATCACAAGAGAAAAGTAGTACCTAGCACAAAGTAAGAACTCAAGAATATGCAAAGTGGTACATGGATAGATGAGTGGCTTCTTAAGTTGTCTATTGTACTAATTAGAATGGACACTGTTCTACTTCCAAGGTGTTGGAGGCTCAGCTCGGACTGAAGCAACAGAGAAAGAGATCTTCTCTTCACAGTCCCCAAAACGGGGCAGATGTGTCCCTCTTGGCAGAGATGCCCAGTTGCCTTGGTCACATCCTGGGGCCATTTTCCTCTCTAGCTTTTCCTGAGTGTCTGCTCTGCTGGCTTTTGTTCTGCTGCACCCAGCAGGCTTCCGTCAGCGTGCCCCTCTGTGTCTGCTTAGGGCTATTCTCCATTCCAGACCATTCTCCATTCCAGTTAGGAATACAGCCCTTTGCCTTGAATGCCTGGAAACTAAAGGGGTGATTTTGAGTCTTAGGACAAGAGTCTCAGGAGAGTACTAAAACAATTTTGAGCTTGGGCTGAGGACTCAGATCTCCTGAGCAACACGACTTAAAGTTTCTGAGATAAAGTTTCCTTATCTATAAAATGGGGATAATATTAATTTTAATAATATATTCTATTTTATTCGAAATAGCCAAAGTTTATAATTTCAACATATAATCAGTAATAAAATAACTACTGAGGATTTTCCATTCTTTTAGTTTATATTAAGTCTTTAAAATCCAATGTAGGACACCTGGGTGGCTCAGATGGTTAAGCGTCTGCCTTCGGCTCAGGTCATGATCCCAGGGTCCTGGGATCAAGTCCCGCATCAGGCTCCCTATTCAGCGGGGAGCTTGCTTCTCCCTCTGCCTCTCTCTCTCTGTCTCTCATGAATAAATAAATAAAATCTTTTAAAAATATTAAATAAAATCCAATATATGTCTTACACGTATTAGCACATTTCAGTGTGCACTGGCCATGCTTGGAATGCTCGGTAGCTAACGGCTGCTGTATTAGGCAGTGCTGTCTTAGTGAATTCGTATAAAACACAGTGCCTGGTTCCTACTTAGCATTGAACAGATGTTGGCAAAATTATTGTTACTCATTTAAAACATCAAAAATTGGGTGGTCAGGTATTTGTACTGCATGTTTGCATACACTGCCACATGGGGAGAGGCCTCAGACCTGCTCTGGTTTTTTACACCCCCTCCCCTTTTTCAAGGGAACGAAGAGTTGACTTTAAGTGTTCCTCCCCGTTGCCTGGAAGTTGGCCTCAAGGTATCAGAATGAGGTCAGTTTGGTGGTTTACGGTCAACTTTTCTCCTAGAGGAGGGAAAGGGGAAACTCAGCGTGCCTCCAGTGCTGCGTGCCTGTCTCTGTTTTTTGGCTCTTTTCTGTTTAATTACTTGAAGCTGGAACAACTCGATTTTAAAACAAAACATATGGGCTGAGAGTAATTGGGAGGACATTTGCTAGTGATGTAGCAGCTAAGGTATGCAGTTGAGGCCCCGACCCTGGGCCGCTTGCTTAGGTATCTAGTGCTTTCCTTCGCTTCACTGTGTTTTGTCTTCAAATTCTTAAACCTTGTTTGGAGAGTCACAGTTAAAGTGGGAAGTCTTAGAGCAAGATTGTAGAGGAAATTGTCCATGAGTCTTCTTTAAATTCTGATTCTTCCCCCCTCTCCTCTTGGTGGAAAATCACTGGTTTCCAGTCTGTTTATATGATTTGTGAAGGAAAAGGGGTTTTCCAAGTGCCCAGAAGAGAGGAGAGCTTCATACAAAGAGGAGAAAGTTGGCTCACCATTGAATTTCTCTGTTCTTCTAGGTTACTCTGTGTCTGACCTGCACAGGGGAATTTCTGTTCTACAACCAGTCCCTGTGTGAAGGCAAGGTTCTCATTGTCTTACCTCTTCAAGGCCACTTTGCCTGCTGGGGGGAGGAATATACGATGTCCTCGTCCTATCACGTGTAATTCTAATCTAAATGCCTCTACTTTCTACCCCATGGGGGAAAATGGGAAATTTTGGGGACTGGTAAGAATGCGTAGTTTGATGTCAGTCTCCTCTTGGTTCCCATCTCTGCTGCATCATTCAGTAGTGGTTGAAACCCTGTGAGCTTCGTTCTTCTCTTTCTTAAAATGGGGTTAATGGCAGTGCCTATTCCACGATAAAATTGTGGTGAAGCTTAAAAGCGACAATGCAGACAAAGCACTAATGGGCACAGGGTCTGTCCAGTCATAAGAAATAAGTGTTAGCGATTAGACAGGAGCCTTCCATGGGAACCGGGCCCCCCGGGAGGAACAGAGCTGACTGTGATGCTCTTGGCCACGCCATCCCACCCATCGCTAGAGGTGGCGGCGTTAGAGTACTGCGTCAGGGAAGGTGGTTGACTGGTGTCCATGAAGAGCTTCTGTTGTGAGAAGGCGAGGCTTTTCACTGGGATGAGTTTCACATCAGGAGGTGTGAAGTCAAGCACTCTGTGATTTTGAGGTCTGATGGGATGCTGTGTCTGCCCTTCTGGCTTGTTACCATATTGAGCCTAGGACCTCTACATACGAAAGTTACACGCTGAATTGATCTGCTTGTGTACTAGAGTCCAAAGTATCTTGGAGTCATTTGGGGGACTGGTGCATTTGTTGTTTTTCATCAGAAACAAAAAGGGACACTCTGACCGGGGCCGTAGAGGGACCAACCATAGTTTTCTGTCGGGACTTTCACAACGACTCTTTCTAAACACTTTCCAAACCTTTGAGAGCAAGAGCAGGAAGAAGGGGGTCTTCTCTTTTTGTCAAATCAAGGACGTGCTGTAGCTTCTGCGCCTAGGGGTTCCGATGGTGTTGGATGTGGTTCACTACAGAGTCTGATGATTGGCAGGAGATTCGGGAAATTCTGCTTCTAAAAACACAACCAGATTTTCAGGGCAGTCAGCCTTCTTTGTTTTGTTTTGTTTTGTTTTTTTCTCCAGTCCCGCCTTTCCCCTCTGCTCTTGGTGTTCCCCCCCAGCCTCCTCCCTTGGATTGATGAGCTGATGCCCACAACGTGTCAGCTCCCCCGGCTGCAAATGAAGACCTCGCCAGGTGGACAGCTCTCAGATTTCCCCAGAATGGCAAAGAAGAACCGTCTTCTCTATGCGGCCCTCTCAGTGCACAGCTTCCCTGACATTTAACTTAATCAAGATGTTAGTAAAATAAACAGGGTGCGCTGCTGCTGTCAGATTGAAACTGCTCGTTAACCTACCTGCTCTCCTTTCACTTCAGTGTTTGGGAAGGAAATTCCGAGTTGCTCTTGGTAATGAGGATGAGGAATAAGATGTGTCTTTGCTCATGGCCAATTACACCCGGTCCTGACCACTGGGCTCTGAGGGGGTGGACAGCCCTGTACGATGTGTCATCAAAGATAGGACACCCTGATTACAAGACCTGCTATTATTTTAGGTAAAGTCAAGGGAAAAGACTGAGATACCATCGATTTTAAGACCTGTCTTGATTTCAGACGTGTTAAAACGTGGACGGAAATGTGTATCCCCGAGCAGATGGAATCCAATGACAACTAAGTACAGTAGGGAGTCGCCCCCGGGTGCTGCTTGCTTCCCCCCCCACCAAGCACAGCTCAGGGGCAGCACTGTGGGGGTGTGGTTGGGGAGAGGAGACAGCTCTGTGGTGGGTGCCCCTTTATCTCACTGTGGTGTTCATGTGCTCCCGGGTATACGCGAAGTTACGGCACTGAGGGGAGACCAGGCCGAGCTGTAGAAGCCCTTCTCAAGGACGATAGAAGTCATTTAAGTTTCTGAAAAATGGAAGAATCCAGGACTTTTCTTTGGGTCACATTGGACTTTGTAAGATTCATGTTACCTTTGGAAGAAGTGGTAAAGAGTGTGGTGCTCTGCCTGCCTTTTTCCTGGCCCATTCCCAGCGGCATGATGGTGTAGAGAGGATCACTGGCTTTTTTCTGTTCGTGTCCCTCAAACTCCATTTTCTAGTGAACACTGGGCTTGGATTTATAGGGGCAGGAACTATGCCCTCTCCTACACTGAAAGGCAGCCTTAGACATTATTAATAACTTCGGTTTTGCTCAAGGTTCTACCTAATTATTATCCTTCATAATATCAATGACTTCGAAGCACCTGCATATTCCAACCCTTCTTTTTAAATAACTTAAAATTTTTTTTGTTTTTCTAGCTTTATTGAGATAGAATTGACAGATAAATGATAAGATATTTAAAGAGTACAGCGTGATGATTCGATATGTATATATGTATATATGACAGATGACAGATGTGAAGGGGTTCCCCACCCTTGAGGTAACACATCCATGACCTTACAGTTACCTTTCGGTGTGTGACATCATTTCCGTTCCCTTAGCGGAAGTTAGTTTTACAAGACAGTGTTACCAACTGTAGTCATGGTGTTCACATTACATCCTCCGACCTTATTCATCTTACACCTTGTACCCTTTTGCTAACCTTTCAGTATTTCCCCCTGCCTCTGGCAACCATGTTTTTGCTCTGTTTCTATGAGTTCACCCAATTTATTTATTTAGATTCCACATGTAAATGATACTATGTGGTATGTATCTCCTCTGTCTGGCTTATTTTACTTTGCATAAAGCCCTCCGGGTTCATCTGTGTTGTTGCAAATGACAGGATTTCTTTCTTTTCTAAGATTGATTTCTATACCACGTTTTCTTTACTCAGTCCTTCTTCATGCTTAATTTTAATCAAGGTGATTATGGTATTTCTTTTTCTGTCAAAGGCTGTCACTCAGATTTTAGACAAGAGTATTTCTCAGCCTGGTAAAGTGACAAAAGAATTGGTTGAGAACTTTATTTGTATTTGTATTGGTAAAAACAGCATTTACCCTTACACTTAACACCCTTTTTTTCCTTTCTTTCAGTTTTTGGGAATAGCATTTCTTGGAATTGGACTGTGGGCGTGGAATGAAAAAGTAAGTTGATGTACCCATTTTGGTTGCTAGAGGTTGCACATTATACTACACTTTGTCTTCTTTTCCTCTGACAGATGCAGACTATAAAGAAACATGGTTCTTTCATGAAAGAAAGTGTTCTTGGAAGATAATGTTATAGTTCTAAGGCTCCTTAGGAATAAAGACTAAATCAGTCATTATATCAAAATAATTACGAAAGTTACAATACATGTGCATTACAGAGATCGTGTATTGAAATTGTGTCACTTAGCTGGAAGTAACCTATTTTTGTGGAACATTTTCTCACTCTGGCACAAGAATTTCAGTAACGCTTATAAATATCACCAAACCACCTGCAGCCTTCTCTCTCTCTCTTTTTCTCTCTCTCTTTTAGCCCTTTAAAAGATTACTCAGGCCATAAAGATTATTTTTCTTTTCAGTGCGAGCATTATATAATGAGCTATTAGCATGTTATATGAAAGAAGCTAGATATAATTCATGTTTAAAAATCAGATAAACTTCACATTAATACTAAAGAATGTGACTACTTGTCTACTGATTGAAAGTATTCAGGAATGTTCAGAATTTATGAGCAAATCCAACATACAGTATTTATGATTATAATATTTATGTCTTTATGAGCAAATATAGTATTTCCTAGGAATTATTTCCTCAATATTTCCTAGGAAGTAGTCTGGAAAGATGGAGGAGCATATTCTAGGCTATGGTGAAGATACAATGTTCTGGACAGTTGATGCTCTACACAACACACTCATGACCCCACCACCCTGTGTCCAGTTCTCTGCCTTACTTCCCCTCTGTACCTTTTAATTGTTTCTTGACAAGTTCTACTGAGACCAGGCACTGGAATTCAAAAATTAACATGAACTGCTTTTTTCTTCCTTCTTTGGGAGTGGAATCCTTGACAGCATTTTATCTCCCACCTTGAGGGAATGAGGGAGCGGGCGGATGGGTGAAAACTCACAGACACAGAGCTTAGCTTCAGTTTTCCAGAAGACCTATTATCCCTTCGGTATTTCTTCCTTTGACCTTGACCATGGCCTGAAGCCAAGAGTTTCTGTGAGATGTTCTGTGTACCAGGAGAGCAAAAGTAAGAATGTTCAACAAACAAAAACCCCCTCAGATACTAGTAGGAATTTCTACAAGAAAAAAATGTTCAGATTGCGTCAGATAAAACTCAGAGTAAATCCAGAGTCTTGAAAGTGAACCACCCTCTCTTTATTTACAAAATACTTACATACAGAATGTAAAATGTTTTACAAAAAACCAACCACCTGCCTGCAACATTCTGAAGCAGAAGTAGGGCAGTGATGAAGGAAGATAAGTTCCCCAAACAGACATAATTTGATCTCTAGAAACTTTTATGTTGAATACTCGTCATCTTTTGGTAAAGTGAATCAGTCCCCTTTTTGGCTCATAGATTTGTATTGGTGGAATCTCAGAAATGTTACTTTTAGAAGCCTTCTGATTGGTTAATGATGGATAACACAGCTTTTTATAATCCTCCTTTAATAAGAGTCCATTTCTATCGGATTTGAAAAGATGTTGGAAGGCATTAAATGAACTAATTGTCTATTGTAGCAATAAACAGACCATTGGTAATTTTGAAGTTTTTTTTTTTTTCTCTTTATGAAATATAATTACCTTCTTGTTTCATCAGTTGCCCCAAAGGTCTCTTCTGTGATAAAATCACAAAATTCTAAAGCTGGAAGGGTCACACAAATATCAGAGCAAGCGGGTACTGCGGTCCCTATGTTGGGGGGAAACAGCAGATCCCTCTTTGTCAAGGCCACTGCCAGTAAATGGGAAGTTTCCCTGGAGAGCTGAAGTTACTTGGCCAGTTACCCAGCTACTGTGGAGCAGAACTCTGTGAGCTGGGACCAAGTGGAGGTAGCAGAGGGTAAAAGGACATGGAGGAACCTAATTTGGTGCACATTGGCCACATCTCCGCACCCCCTAGCCTCCCGCCCCGCCCCCCGCCCCCCGCCCTGGGACACAGCGGTGAATCATGCAGAGTTCCTGCACCTGTGGGGCCCTGACAGTAGGCAGTTAACTAGCCGAGGACTTCTTCCTGCAACCTTGGATGCTGCCACTTAGATACTGGCCGTCAGAGTCTCTCTAACTGCGATGGACTCGCACTGGGACTTAAGATGTCTGTACGATGACTTCACTCCTCTGCTCCAGTCAGCTGATTTTCCATAGCTCCCTGTGAAGCATAAAGTTGATACAGCCCCCTTTGGGCCCTTGCCCCAACACCTTTTTTTTTTTTTTCCTGCCTCAGTGGTATCTGTGCCTCTGCCCTCACTGGCCCTACTTTAGCCACTGTCCCCTCAGGAGTCTCAAGGGACATTTGTCTCCCTCCTGCTCTGAGTGCTCTTTGCCTGGCTGTCACCAGGCTTTGCTCCTTCTCCTCCAAGTCTGGCTCAAATGACCTTCCTTTGGAACCCACATGACTACCCTCCTCTCCACTTTGGACCTGCTTCCTCACACTCAGGTCCATGTGACATGCTGTCTGTCTCCCATCATCATAGCTTTCATGGCATGCCCTCAGCATCTTGAACCCTGCCTGACACAGAATCTGGGGAAATGTATTTTCCAAGAAGTGAATTCAAGAAGAGAGGTGAACAATAAATCAGGGACCCAGCGAAGGGGCAGTGAGGTTGGATGGCACAGTGAAGAAACACATAGGGGTAGGCGGAGGGGGGACACCTGGCCAGCAGGAAGGAGAGACAGGGAAAGGCAGCAGTCTTCCCCATGGCAGTCTGCAGGCTCTCTCCTTCCCCTTGGCCTTCACACCCCTATTTCTGGGGTACCTCAGCACCCTGGGCAGAGAGTAGGCACTGAGCAGGCCCCTGCACTACTCCCATCCCGCAGGACTGGCACCCATAATGCGGGGCCATGGAACCTGATCTGCATGGATCCCCTTGGTGACTGACTGCAAAGGCAACTTTGTCGAAGCCCTTTGGGTTAACTACTTCTCAGCTGGACCCGGCCTCAGAGGGGGTGAAATTCTGAGGTGAACCGGAATTTGGCCAAGGGTGGTGGGCAGCATGGTCCTCCTGGGCTGATAACACCAGCCTGTGAATCAGTAAACCCGCCCCCTCCACCCTGTAGGGATGTGGTGACATTTACTTGAAGGAACACCTGGAGGTGGATTATCTCCAAACTGGGTCACAGCTGGAAGGATCAGATTTCCTTAGTAGACAAAGTAGACAAAGTAAAGACAAAGCTTTACACATTTTTATGTGGAATACAGAAACATTCAAGACAAAAATTATTACCACCCCCCCATACATACTTAATACCAGGCTGAGCCTTAAACCTAGGACTAATACTATTATTGGCTTATTTTTTTTAAGACTTTATTTATTTGACAGAGCAATGGGAGCATCAGGTAGAGAGAGAGGGAGACGCAGACTCCCCACCGAGCAGGGAGCCTGATGCGGGGCTCCATCTCAGGACCCTGGGATCATGACGTGAGCCAAAGGCAGACGCTTAACCCATGGAGTGACCCAGGCGCCCCTATCTACCACTGACTTTTAGACATAACAATTAAACAATCCATTTCATCTAAATTCTGAATTGACTGTGCAGATGCAAAGGATGACCAAATCTCCAGGGGGAACTGATTTATGTGCGGTTTTTCAGAGATCATAGGACCTGCTGTTCTAGAAGGAACATTAACAATTTGTAGCATGAATCACCTCTATAACAGGCTTGGCAGCATCCAGCCATAATAGCATTTATTGAGCACATAGCACAAGACAGGGCTTGTGCTGGACTCTGGGGATGTAATTCCTCAGGGAATTTACAGTGTAGGAAGGGTGTGCATATGTATGTGTGTATGTATATATACATAAATTAATACATTATAATAAATGCTAATTTGGGGGCATATGTAAGTTTAGCAATTTCTGTGGCAAAATACTCACCACTTTTGTCTCTTTGGGTTCCTCTTAGTGTTTGAAAGACCTTCCTTCTACCAAAGTAGAATCTTGTCCTACTAGTTTTTATTTATGGATTGTAGATCAACCCTATCGGATCCTACAGAGCAAGTCCTTCTGCATGTTGGCCCTTAAGGTATTCGGGGTTGAGGCCTGGTTTCTTGAGTTTCCCGGCTAAACAGCTGCTTCTCTCTAGGAATTGGGGGGTGGGGGAGTTGTCCCTTTATCATCTTGGTTTAGCTCCTCTGACCTTTTTCTAGTGTGTCCCCCTTACCGTTGAGAGGGTGCTTTGGGGCCAGAGTGGGTATGGCTGGGTTATGTCCCTTCTCCTCTTGCCTGTTATCCATGTAGCTTAAGATCCCACTGTTGATCACGGACACTCACAAGTTGGTCTCAGATCCAGCTAAG
>PISX010014291.1:30359-53643 GCA_004024625.1 Mellivora capensis
CCCCCCCCGCCCCCCACCGTGCTGTCTGGGGATTTTCTGATTCAGTAGGTCTGGGGTGGACACTGGGATGCTTTATTTTCACAAGCCTTCTAGATTCTCCTGATTGCAGTCCGTTTTACTTATCATTGATAAAAGCCATTGGTATGTTGAGTAGGCTAGGGACAGAGCCCAATGACATGTCACTGGAAATTTCCTTTGAGACTGACACTCATTCGCTTATATGTGCCCTTGGGTGTCATCAGTCTCAAGCAGTCTCTAATCCATCCACTTGTCATTATATCAGACTATTTATCTCCTTCATATTTTTGTAGACAGACTATATCCTTCACTTGTTCTCTAATTACCAGCCTAGGAACTTGATTGAACCTGGTCCTTTCTTACTGAACCCGTACTAGGTCCGGGACCACATCACTTTTTCCTCTGAGAACTCAGAAATCCTGTCAGTAAAGCAAGGACTAAGGTACGGTTCATCATTTCCCCCTTCTAGAAATGCTTTCTTCCCTTGGCTTCCGAGATACCCCACATTCCCAGTTTCCCTGCCTTTCAGGCAATGCCTTCTCATACTCCTTTGCCTGAGGCTTGGTTCTGAGACCTCTTTTCTGTCTTCACTCGGGCCCTAGGCAATCTCATCCTAGCTTGGGGCTTCAAATGCCATCTGTCACGGATGACTTCCCAATTCAGATCTTTGACCGAGACCGTACTATCTCCAGACCTGTGTAACCGGTACCTTCCCTAGCATCTCCACTTAAATGTCCAGCGGCTTCTGAAAATCCGAAGCAGCACTCCCGATTCCCTCCTCAAAGCTGGTCTTCCCAAATGGTAGTAAATGACAGTTCTCTCCTTCTACATGCTCAGGTTTTCTAGACACTCTTCCTTCTTTCCTTCTCAGACCACGTCCAGTCCACTCTGCCTGGAGAAAACGTGCGGAATCTCATTTCTTCTCATCACCTCCACTGTTACGCCCTGACCGTAGCTGCTTCCACATCTTGCCTACATTAGTGCAGAAGCCTTCAGTTGTTTCCCCGGCCTCGACTCTTGTTCCCCTACTCCTACCCCAGGCACATCTCCACAAAGCAGCCAGAGTGATCCTTTCAAAATATAAGATAGCGTGGCTAGTCGCAAAGAAACAAATAACAAATATTGGTGAGGATGTGGAGAAAACAGAACCTTTGTGCCTTATTGGTGGGAATGTAGATTGGTGCAGCCACTGTGGAAACAGTGTGGAGCGTCCACAAGAAATTAAAAATGGAAATACTAGATGACGTAGCAATTCCACTGCTGGGTATTTATCTAAGAAAATAGAAAAGATATATGCAGCATGTTCATTGCAGCATTATTTACAGTATCAAGATTCTGGAAGCAACCTGTGTCCACTGACAGGTGAAAGGATAAAGATTTGGTGTATGTATTATATAATGGAACATTACTCAACTGTAAGTAAGGATGAAATCTTAACCATTTGTGACATGGATGAACCTAGAGAGTATTCTGCTAAGTGAAGTAAGTCAGAGAGAGAGAGACGTCTGGGTGGTTCAGTTGGTTAAGTGTCTGCCTTTGGCTCAGGTTATGATCCCAGGGTCTTGGGCTCCAGCCCTGCATCGGGCTCCCTGCTGGGCAGGGAGCTTGCTTCTTCCTTTCCCTCTCCAGCTCCTCTTGCTTGTGCTCTCTCTTTCTCTCTCTGTCAAATAAATAAATAAAACCTTAAAAAAAAAGAGAGAAAGACAAATGGTGTACTATTTATATGTGGAATCTAAGAAAATAAAACAGATCCCAGATACAGAGAACAAATCAGGGGGTAGAAGGGTAGGAGTGGGGGAATGAGTGAGATAGGGGAAGGGCAGTTGAGACACCAACTTGCAGTTATAAGTCACAGGGATGAAAAGTACAGCCTGGGGAATATTGTCAATAATATTGTAATAACTTTGTGTGATAACAGATGATAACTAGACTTTTTTGGTGATCATTTTATAATGTGTATAAATGATGAATCCCTATGTTGTATGGCTGAAACTAGTATCAAATTTAATGTCAACTATACTTTAAAAAAAAACAAAAACAAAAGTCTTATCACTTCTCTGCTCCAAACCTTCCAGTGAGCTCAGTGAGCTTACCGTCTCACTCCATCCCATAGATGTCGTCCCATTACTAACCTCACTTTCCACCTTGCCCTTTCCTACTGCTGTAGCCCCCACTGACCACAGTACTGTTTCTCCAAAATCTCAACTCCCCCCACCGCTATCCCCCGCCTGGGCCCTTTGTCCTTGCCCTTCCCCTACCTGGGCTGCTATCCCCCAGAGATCCACTTTGGCATTTTTCTTCACTTTCTGATCTCTGATAAATGTCACCTCCTTCCACAGGCCTTCCTGGCCTATTTAAAGTCACTGCTGTCACCCCATGCCCCTGCCCTCTCTCCTCTGCTTCCCTGTGTTTTTCTCCTACGTGTTTTCATAGAATCGAGCACTGTCAGGCCAGCAAGGGCATTGCTCTCGCACGCCACTAAAAAAAGCAGCTCTGTGAGGGCAAAGACTTTTGTTTACTGCTCCACTCCAGTACCTACAGCATTGGCGCAGAGTTGGTGTTCAAAAAATGCCGCTTCTGAAACAGTGAATGACCAAACGAATGATGAAAGCATTCCCTTAAACCGTGGCGGTTTTGCGGCCCGTGGCGTTCAGTTAGAGAGGTGTGAAGGTGCCTCAGATCTCTCGTTGGCGGCCAGTGGGGACAGATCTTCCTGCCTGAGAGTGAGCAGAGTTACATGTGGCTGTGATGTCT
Organism: Mellivora capensis; assembly: GCA_004024625.1. Lineage (NCBI taxonomy): Eukaryota > Metazoa > Chordata > Mammalia > Carnivora > Mustelidae > Mellivora > Mellivora capensis. The sequence continues at coordinate 33,132 of PISX010014291.1, forward strand.
GATCAACAGCGGGACGGTGTTACGAACGACAGCACGGCCCCTAATTCGGGATGTTGGGGAAGAAAACAATTCCTTATTTCTGGCACAAAAATGGGAATCAATATGTGAGTGTCCTGTTTGGTGGGAAAACAAGGGGTGCCTTTCCTTCTCCATTTTGCCCAGCACGTATGCTGGTTCCATAGCATTTAGGTGGGGGTGAGAGGCAGAGTGCTCCTTCTCCGGCAGTTGCAGGTTGGGGTGCTGCCTGCTGTGTCGGCGCCGGCCAGGAGGAGCCTCCACTTTTCCGCGTAGGAAGAGCATCCATCGCTGGCCGGCCCCGTGGCTCTCCCTGCCCCCCCCCCCCCCAATCCAGCCACCAGCTGTCTGGGCCAAGGGTGCATCCAGCCGGCTTTGGGGAGCCTGAAAACACCTTGCAGGCAGGGGTCTTGCGCCTTTTTCTTCTCAGTTCTGGCTATGTGTTGCCTACACTGCTGGGGCTGAGAAGATGTCTGTGAGCAAATGAGTGAGACCATGCAGAGGAGCTTTATATGCCCTAAAGACGGCACAGGAAAAGGTAGCTCTTCCTGAAGGGGTTTCGTTTTCACTTCTGTCTCTGTGGATCCTTAGGGTTAAACTTTAAGAGAACGATGACCTATTCTTTTGGAGGTGGGGAAACTGAGGCCCAGAGGGGTTATACTGGAAGTCTGGCCTCTCCCCTGCCCTCCTTTTTGCTCACCCTGCTCTGGCTCCAGTGGGGAGCGGGCTAGAGGGAAAGTCAGTGGGTGTTCTGAGCCCAAAGGGGAATCGGAATTAGAAGAGCTCTGGCCTGTACTGCTTTTCTCTGGGGCTTTCCTGGGGATGGACAAGGAAGATTCTTTCTCCTGGAGGCTTTCCCCTGACCACTGCCTTGCTCTGAGTCTCCTTTCAGAACCTTCCAGTTGCTTCTTGTCACAGTCATTGACAAGATTGTTTTCTAAGACTCACCTTGGAAAAACTGCCCCAAGTTTCCCAGGAAGGAAAATCTGAGACCATGAGATTCAGTGCTTCGGGCCACTCATGGTGGTGGCCGTCGAGTTTCCATAGCCAGAGGGAGGCTGTAGGGGTAGGGGGTTCCCCGATCTGGAACAGAACACTACATGCTTTGGCTTGGAAACTACTCTTAAAGAGCCGCTTCTGAGATGCTGAAAATCCTTCTTTGAAGATGGCATCCCATTGGCGGAAATACAGTGAGTTAGTCCACACCTGTCTCTGTTACCCAAGTCATTCTCTTGAGTTTTCTGTTGTAGTCCAAAATCTGAAAATGGAACAGCTGTTGCTCAGTACCTGCAAAGTTAGCACACAAGTTGATACGTTGTAACCAGTACTTTTTCTTTTGGTGTGTCTGTGTAAACCTTTTTCAGAGGGGTTTCTCAGGAATGAAATTGAGGTGGGTCAAAAATTCCATGACTTTGTTGTTCCCTCTCAGATATCATAGTCCTACTTTCATTCTGAGGCACAAGTCCAGGCCCAGATGAGTTGGATGGTGATCAAAACTCCAACCCTGATGTTGGGTTCCAGTGTTCTCCCTCACCCAGCTCCATCTGCCTTGGGCCCCCGAAGAGGGAAGCAGGGTGAGGCCTTTGCCCCCTGCTTCCTCCTGTCACCCCTCCCCCACTCACCAGATGTTCCTCTGCCCACTTCCTGCTGGAGCTGAAGTGCGGGTGGGGCTGGGCTCTTGGGACCTGGCAGATGGTGGAGGGATGATATCTTGGTCTTTTTGAAGCTTCCCTGCCGAGTCCCTCTGTGTGATGGTTCCCTTGAGTTTGGTGGCTTTGTCTACTCCAAGTGGCTGCCTAGTTCCCCAGCTCAGACCCGGCCATCTTCCTCAGCCTGCACTCATCTGCACTCTGCCTTCTGAGGTTTCCTGTTCTTATCCCTAGCTTCCCCTCCCTGGGCACACTCATGTGGGGGTGAGGCCAGTGCCACCAAGAATAGCCTTGGCCTGCCCTGGAGCCCTCCTCTTTCCTTGTCGGGCAGGCTGGCCTAGGCATTGTGTCTCAGAGCTCCCCAAGTAGGCCCCTTGAAACTCCTCACCAGGTTTAAGGTAAAAAGCAAGCTGCCAGGGAGTGGTGGTGCACAGCACGGCAGCCACTTTCTCTAGAGAAAGGAAATTCACTATTTTCTCCCCTACGTCACTTTCTGTCTGCTTGATTTTGCTGAGGTGTGCGGGGAGAGAGAAGTGTCTCTTGGCCTGTGGGGGATGGGGGGTGGCAGCGGTGGAGGGAGGCCTTTGTCTCCTATTTACTTGGGTTTTCAGAGAGTGATCAGGGAAGTCCAGGGCCAAAAATATCATTTTAACATGTTACATATCTTAAAATTTTAGACACAGATACACGATATTCTTTTGAAAATGAGAACCTTCATACCCACTGCTGCTTGCTTTTTTCAGACAGTAGAGCACCATGGAGGTGGGGTAGGTCGGCAGTAGACCACTCTGGGATCAGCTGGCCTGGGCTGGAAACTCTGCTGTGTCACTTTCTCACCCTGGCGAGCTGGCAGGTTGCCCATCTCGGAGTCTGTTTCCTGCCATGGACAGCTGTCCTGCCTGGTAGGCTTGTGGTGAGGGGGACTTAAGCTAGGAGTCCAGTGCCAGCCATAGCGTGTGCTCAGTAGCGTAGCCCTTTTCTAGCCCACCTGGATCACCCCAGAGCCGGCGAGCTGCTTCCATGACATCCACCTGCTGCCTGGGTTGTGAGCTAGGTACACAAATGACCGGGGCCTTCTGCTGCTCGGAACGCCCTCATTCAAACCTAGCTCAGCCGCCCTCACCGCTCGGGAAGCTCACACATAGACCCCTCAGAGCCAGAGCCTGTCACTTTGTCTCTGCCCTTGCTGACATCGCCTTCTCCCCCTCCCCTCTGTGCTCCCACAGCACTCACCCTGCTGCTTCTGCCCAGCTCCCTGCTCACCTGTCTCCCCGGCAGACGACCATCTGGGGGTGTCTCTGTGCCTTCACTCCGAATACCCACGACACATACGGTTGTCTGTCAGCTCTCAGGTGATCCTGACTTTGCTCAGTAACTGAGTGACTTCTGTCTCTGGGGCCCTAGAGCACAGTGATCACCTGCCACGAGGCTGTTTGCTTTTTCTTTTCTTTCTTTTTCTTTTTTTTCCCACCTTAGTTTGGGCGGGGGGGGGGGGGCGCACTGTGATCAGAGCCTCTGTTACATATTTGGGTTTAAACATTATACTTAGGACCATTCCTGGGTATGTATTCCATCATGAGGACACACATGTAAAGGCGTCTGGGGAGTGGCCTGGGAACGGGCTGGATTTCTGAAAAGTGACACTTTTGTCTGTGGATTTGTTTCCGTGTTCAGAGAGGCAGTCCCGCCCTCTGGGGTGGCGTTTCTGGCCCAGGAGCGGCACCAGCGGGTGGGACTTAGCACAGGTGGTCACGGCACCAACTGCTTGATTGCAGGATTTCATGGAGGCCTGGAAGACGATGTATCTCCTCCTCTTTCTCTCCCCAAACCAGGTCATGGCCATTTTTTAAAAAGATTTTCTTTATTTATTTTAAGAGAGAGCAAGAGAGCGAGTGGGGTGGGGGAGAGGCACAGGGAGAGAGAGAGGATCTCCAGCAGACTCCATGCTGAGCACAGAGCCCTGTCAGTCTCAACCTCATGACGCTGAGATCGTGACCTGAGCTGAAATCAAGAGTTGGACAGTCAACTGACTGAGCCATCCAGGTGCCCCATGGTCATGGCCATTTTTAAGCTTTAAGAAGGGATTACTTAATCTCACCGATGATGTTTTTTTGACAGAAAAAAACTAGGTGACCACATACCTTTAAGGCAGCTGGCCTTCTTTAACCTTGCATCGCTTCTCCAGGCCCTTAGTCCTGCTACCCCCACAACTGTACACCCCCGTGGACTACGGGTCCCAGTGAGCTCCTGGTTCTTCACCTTTCAAGTCTTCTCTCTGGACTCTGCCACGATTCCTCGGGCAAATGGATGTCTTGGGGTTTGCAGAGTGCCCTTGCTTTGTAATGTTCTTTGGGGATCTCTGATGAGTGTTGAGGGAGCAGGTCTGTTGCAGTGTGGTCTTCCTGTTAAAAGCTGTATCTCCCAACTCTCCAGGGCCACGCCAAACTCCCCCCCCCCCCCCCACTCCCAGAGCTCATTTTTTTTTAGAATGTTCTGTCTTGTCATCCTCTCTCAAGTCGGGAAACTCTTCCCTCCTTTGTACTCTAGGAAAGCTGCTGCCAGTTCCACCCCAGTACGGTCTGGTTTATGGGGGGGTGGGTGAATCAGGACCTAGTCCCATAAATCTCAGAGGGGTCCATCTGGCCTGGCTCTGGGTGCACGTTCCATATGCCTGTCTCTTTGTTTCTCATCCAGCAGTTGGAAGGAATGTGCTTGTATATGCCAAAGCAGAAGAGCCCCAGACCTTAGGGGTGTATTAATGCTATTTTTGCATTTCTTTTCTGTGTGGGTTGAGAGAGAAGAAACTGAAGCTTGCCAGGTGGCACACAGAGGACTCTCTGAGCTGGTGGTGGAAAAAACCACAGACACTCCTGAGGTTTATTGGTTTGAAACCCTTCCGCAGCTCTGTTTGCCTTTTCATTTCTACACGTGCGTAGAAGCCTTTTCCAAGAAAAAAACAGTTCTGCTCAGAACATAGTCCTTTATTGCAGAAGCATGTGAGAAGCTGCTTCAGTTTCAGGGATACTTGAATGAATGAGGTGCTGAGAAGGAGGAGGTTGGTGGGAAGGTGGGCCAGTTTTCCACATTCTTGCCAAGGTGTATAGTGTTCATCAAACCATGGGATGGCGAGATCCCACAGGGAGGAGGACATTGTTAAGTATCTGGAAGGTCCCTCCAGAGTGGCGCATCTTCGATGACCGGTGCACCCAGTTGGCTCCTTGGTAGCGGAGGCCTGCTTTCCCTGTTCAGGGTGCCGCCATCTTGGCAACATGGCTGCTGACTGCCCAGTGTGCTCACCACTGTTGACTCACTTCTCACTGCTCTTTTCTCCACGGCACCACTTCTGTGTGCTCTTAGCTTCTACCCACTCATGGCGTCTGCCTACTCATGGCTTTTGCTTACTCATGGCTTCTCTCTTCCGCCTCTACTTGGAGTGTCTTTAGGTGACTTTCCATTTCCTAACAAAGACGATCTGGCTGGCAAGTCAGTTACTGCCACCTTCATTAGGCGTGATCATCAGGTATGGTCATGGCTTTCCTTAAAAGGGTCAGGCAGAACAAGTACCAGAGCAAGATGGATTCCCCTCCAGTGCAGTTGAGTTAGAGGCCCCTCCTCTGTGCTTCAGTATAGCATCTGATGTGTTCCTCTTGGTCTAATAGGGTAGTGACGGTAATGAGGATGGGGCTAAATTTTCACTGATATCTTACTTTGTGCCAAGCACTTAGCATAGTGTTTGGATTTACTTGAATTATTTCCTTCATCCTTATGATGTGGGGTACCATTTCGCTGATGTGGAAATTGAGACTTAGGCAGGTTTGGTAGCTTGCCCAGAATCACGTGGGTAGTAGGTCGTGGAACTGGGATTCAGGACGAGGTATCTGTGTGGTCATGTCCTGTGTCTTTGCTGCACAGCTAGCACTGTCCAGGCGACCCTCCTTCTGTGTTTCAGGATTCCAGGGGAAATTGTAGGCGAGCCTGGTGGGCTTGAGTGCAGTGCAGGATGAATGCTCCCTGCCGCACTCGAGGGCAGCCTTGTCCAAGTGACTGGAATATTAGAGTCTCCCTTTTGCTACAGTGGATGCACACTGATATTTTTTGTTTGTTGGCTCTCTAAGCTTCTGTCTGCTATTGCTTCAGACATGTTCCATGAGGATGTCTGATTTCTTTTTAGACACACATGGGTCTCCTTGCTAAGTTCTGAGAGATACTGTCTAGTCCCTATTAGATAATGGAAATGTCCTATTTCACCGGAGGATCATCTCTTAAAGGCTCTGGATTGATACACCAAGAGCTAGCTGTCCAAAGCCAATTTCTGGAACGGCCAATTTGCTGAATATATTTGTTGTTTTTCAACTTTTTAATTGGCTGGTCTTCATCTTGTCTTCGGAGCCGCCTTTTATGGTGTATCAGTGTGTTTGTGCATCTCCTGCAGCACTAGCCATAGACCCCGGGGAGCTGGCGGAGGGGCCTCAGACTATAGATACAGGCATATAGAGTGTGACTGCGAAGAACTCTTACAGGATAACAAGGAACATCTGTGTAGCAAATCCCGCCCCCCCCCCCACTCCCCCCATATTCTCAGGTCTGTAGTACTTGAATCTATTTCTCTTGTGACCTGCGATCTCAGTCTCTGGCTCTCCTGCTGACTGTTCTCTGCTGCTGCTGTTCAGAAGACCATTTTCGTGTCAGCCCAAACAAATGGATAAAGGAAGAAATGCACGTGGCTAATTGCTCTGCTTCTTCTGCGTTTATCTTCATTCCAGTTAGGTGCAGCTTCACAGGATGGTATTTTCTGACTTTATGCACGACGTCCAGGACCCTTAACCCTTTCAGCTCCCTGGGCTCTGCCTGCAGGATCCTTGGAGGAGAAGCACAAGCCCGTACCCCCGGGATGCAGATACCGGGCTGCGTGTATGTGTGCTGCTCGCTTGAGCAGCAGTTCTGGGTACAGAGGAGAGTAGCCAATTGCCTTTTTGTACTTTTTTTTTCCCCGACAAGTTTGAGTTTCTAAGAAGTTGATGTTGAAGCCAAAGGGCTGAACAGTCACGTTTACATCGAGAATTGGAGCTCACATCATGTGTTTTTTTGTCAGTGACGGAGACAAAACACCTAAGAGTTCCATCCAGAACTCATTTCATTAACGGCGCTGAGTTGATAGTGAGTCAACAGGAAGGAAGACTTTACCTGGGCTTAAGGGCTCGGTAGACTGGAAGTAGCAGCCAGCTGAGTAAAGGGGTCATATTAAGTCCAACACTTAGCCCTGCCCCTTTCCTACTCCCTGTTGGACCTCCAGAACTTTCTTCTCAGCATAAAGTGTGAACTTCCAGTGTTGGCCGAGTGTGTGTGTGCATATAGCTATGCACCTGTGTATATGCCCACGTGCAGCACTGAAATTCTAGTTGATTGACAGCTGTTGTCGGGTTGTGCAGGACTCCTCAGAGGCAGACAGACCCAGACAGAACTGCCTTGTGCCGTCCAGGGGGGTGTATTCTAAGGGTTTTGGAGTGATTCGCAGAACTCCTCGTCAGGTCAGGGATTATAACGCTGACAGGATTTTCCGCCCCTGCCCTTATTCTTTGTTTCTTCCTACACCTGGCTTTCTAGTTCTCACCGTGGAGACTTTCTCCACATGGTGAAAAACATAATGTGGCTGCTGATTTGGGCCTTTTATAACTTCAGCCACAAGAGGGAGCTGCCTGTTCCAAACCTTGGTGTGCGAGGAAGGCGATTCAGACTTCTAAGCAGTCATGAGGGCAGGGGGTCATGAGAGAATTTGGCTGCTCTGAGGGGCGCATGGAGTGCATTTGAGGGGGTGGGCAGGAAGCCTTACAAGACGGGGAAGTGCTCTTGCCCAGAGATGAGGGTGGTGCTCACAGGTTCCCAGAAGACTAGGTGTCTGTTGGTGTCGTTCTAGTGCATTCCTGAGGATTTACCGCGGACGGGAACGTCTATTTTAAATCACTTGGCAGACTTAACTGTAATCTTAGAGTTTGTATTTTTTTTTCTTCCGGCTTCTTGTCAACTACAAGCCTTAAGGATAATTATTCTTTTTTTTAATAAAATTTTTTTTAAAGATTTTATCTATTTATTTGACAGAGATCACAAGTAGGCAGAGAGGCAGGCAGAGAGAGAGGAGGAAGCAGGCTCCCCGCTGAGCAGAGAGCCTGGTGGGGCTCGATCCCAGGACCCTGGGTCATGACCTGAGCCGAAGGCAGAGGCTTTAACCCACTGAGCCACCCAGGCGCCCCTAGGATAATTATTCTTCAGCAGGCGTGTTCTAGCACTTCTTACTGATTTGTCACATTGAGCTTAACACAATTAAAAAGTTCATTGAGAAGACCCCATCTCCGAGACAGCGGAAGGCCGAGCTGTCAGCTCCCCATCATTTCTGTAATCCGGAATCTCGGCTGCCAGGATTGGGTTCAGCTTGGCTATAATCTCTCTGTGTAGTCTGAAGCAGTAAGACCGCTTCTCAGGGCCTCTTGGGAAACATGGCGCAGGTGAAGGAGTGCGGTCTTTTGTTGTTCATCTCCATCTGGGTAAGTAATCCTAATCCTGAGGAAAAGGCAGAAACTGGAGGTTTGACAATTTGAGTTAGTTTCCAACTGATAATGACCTGGGTATATTCTGCATCCATTACAGGTAAGTTCTTGGTCATCTTTTTCAGGCTTTGCAGAATATTATTTCCCCAAAGCACTCAGTATCTGTCTCCAGTCCTGCCTTTTGCCAGAGTTTAGGATTAAAAGTAGAATCTGCAGGCCAGCTAGACCCCCAAATGATTGTTGTTTCCATGGTAACAGTCGGAAGCCCCTCAATTAGAGCTGTCCCTGTAGGCTGGACAGAGTAAAAGTATGAAGATAAGTTTGTCTGCAAAGCCAAATACTCATCCTCCAAATTAAACCCAGAGAGGACAGATGCTCCAGGAAACTACTGACAGTTGAGATCATGGTTTTGTTTTGTTTTGTTGTTGTTGTTGTTTTAATGATTTTATTTATTTGTCAGGGAAAGAGAGAGTGAGAGAGCACAAGCAGGGGGAAGCCACAGGCAGAAGAAGAAGCAGGCTTCCCGCCGAGCAAGGAGCCCGATGCAGGACTCGATCCCAGGACCCTGGGATCCTGACCTAAGCCAAAGGCAAATGCTTAACCAACTGAGCCACCCAGGCATCCCAGAGATCATATTTTTTGTAGCCTTTTGAGGGTGTAGCTCAGCGTTTGAGACACAGGTGTGCATGTTGGTTGGCTGACTTGCTTTGCCAGAGTTGCCCAGATAATTGTCTCTTTTATCCATGACCTCTTTGTGTCCAGCCATAGCTCATGGAAGACTGTTAGGGAACAATCTGATCTTTGCTCAGACTTGAGTGTGAGTCACAAAAGCCCATTAAAAGTGGGTGGAATCATAGAATGGTCTTAAAGTTGGACCTAAAGGTCATTAAGTCCCAATGTCACATCCAATTTGGGAATCCCTCCTACTGCAGAACTGACAGAGGCTCACTGCTTTGGCTCTTGCATGAGCCAAAGCCACCTCTCATCCTTCGAGGGAGACCCACTGTTACCAGAAAGGCCTCTTTGTGATGGAGCTGACATCTCTTCCTGTCACTTCCCCCTCTGCTGCCTTGTTTGGGTGCCAAGGAAATGCAGTCTCCTTCTCTCATAATTAAGTTAACTTTTAAGAATGTTATCATGTACCCTCCAATGTTGTCTTTCTTTCCCCCTGGCTGAGCAGATACAGAACATTAAGACCTTAAGCATTAACACCTGTGTTCCCAGGCATTCTAGGGGGAGAGGTTGATTTCCTTCTAACACGGGACCCTCATTACTGTTGCCTGGATTTTGTGTGACTTCTCTGGCAGAGTTTTTGTCTTCCTGTCATCTGTGTAGGTGGAGAATTGGTAACAGCATTCCTGTGTTTCCCCTCCCCACCCACACACACACCCCTCCCCAGAGTACTCCTAATTCAGAGCTTGGAAATTTAAGAAACACAAGACTGGATCAAACCATTGGACTAAGCTGTCTTCTGAAGGGCGTGGTTGCATTTGTGAAGTCCCCTCAGAAGTTTGTGAATACACCCTACATTTCTAACTGCTTTCCTCATCTCTCAACCCTTCATCTGTGACTTGACTTAAACCTTTGGCCTTTCCTGTAAGGTTTAAATTGTACATTTTAAAAGTTATTTATTTCTCATATGTGTCCTATTATTAATATCCTATTATTGTTTTTAAGTCAATGCCTCCACCCCCCCCAAAAGAAACAAAAACCCAACAAACAAAAGATGTTTTTTTCCAAGTGATCCTGCAACCTTAAAATGGACTAAAACTTAAAACCCTTAAACTCAGGATTTCTGATAGCAATAAGTCTCTGGCGATGGATGAGAGAAGGCTTCTGAAGACTGGAAGTGCTGGGAAGCAAATACATGGCTTCCACTGGTTGAGGAAAGAACATGAAGTAGATCTTTTGTTCTGGTTAAAAAAAAAAAAGTCAATAAATAGCTGTGTGACCTCTGGCAAGTCACGAAGCCTCTCTGGGCTCCATTTTCCTTAAAGTATAAAATCAGATAAATACTTTGCATTCTTCCAGGTTGGGAGTGTTTTTTTTGTTTTTTTTGTTTTTTGTTTTTTTTAAATCTTTTTTTTAAAGATTTTATTTATTTGACAGAAATCACAAGTAGGCAGAGAGGCAGGCACAGAGAAAGGGGGAGACAGGCTCCCTGCCGAGCAGAGAGCCCGATGCGGGGCTCCATCCCAGGACCCTGGGATCATGACCTGAGCCGAAGGCAGAGGCTTTAACCCACTGAGCCACCCAGGTGCCCCTGTTGGGAGTGTTTTGAAATGAATGATTTAAGACTTCACAGTGAGCTATATACCATGAGATATTCTGGGATATTCTGAGAGTTCAAAACTAGTAAGATAAGAAAATAAAATATTGATGATATTGGGTATTTAAGACTCCTGTACATTCATGGTTTCGAAGTAACAGTGGTCCGTCTCTGTAGGAATGAAGAACAAATATGTAACCTTGCATTTTAGAGAAAAAAAATCTTGTAATTTCTAACATAGGTTCTGTGTGGTATTTGACATAGTATCATGGTTAAGGGAGAAATTTTTGTCAAAAAAAAACAAAACAAAACATGTTCATAGAGAAATGAAAGAACTCTGGGTTCCTTTGGTAGGAGAATAAAAAGGGTGGAAAGCCAGGGAGTAACTCTGGATTTGCAAATCATTTAAATCTCAGTTCTTAAAACAACAACAACAACAACAACAAAAAAAAAACGTGGTGAGGAAATACCCCTAGTAAGTCAGAGTGAGACAGTCACCAGCACCAACCACCCAAATGGGCTTTGGGGATCTGAGCCTGGAAGGGTCTCCTGTGAAGTTCAAGGGCGGATCCTGAGGCACGGTTGTTCCATGGAAAACTTCCAGGGGCTTGTGGCTGGGACTGGCCCTGTGTCAGCCTTCGGCATCTAGCTCATTCCTTGTTCCCGGAGAAACGCCACAGGCTTCGGGCAGGCGCCTGTCTGACTCCTGCTTGCCCCGGCTGCTGAAAAGTGACCCCTTTCCCTGGGTGTTGGGAAGTGTGTTTTTCTCGCACACGGTTTTTAATTAATTTGCAGTGTTTCTTGAGTATCAGTCACACCTCATCATCAGATCACCTCTCAAGTGTTTCTTTGCGAGGGGGACAAGGCAACTGTAATAATCTTTCCATGTTGAAAAACTGCCCCCACATCCTGGTGACCTGTTGTGTTTGCTTCTCTGCCCCCAGGGAGTTCTGTCCAATATCTCTTCCATCACCGATCTCGGCGGCTTTGACCCGGTCTGGCTCTTCCTCGTGGTGGGAGGAGTGATGTTCATTTTGGGATTCGCAGGGTGCATTGGAGCGCTACGGGAAAACACGTTCCTTCTGAAGTTCGTGAGTATCCCGTTCTGTGCACTGGCCGAGGCCCAAGCTTCCGTCCTCCTGCAGGAGGACACCCTATCTCTAGGCAAGGTGGCTCTTCCAAAGGCCCAGTGAAAATACGGCCTGGTTGACACTTTCCTTTCAGGAGAACTCTCCAGATCACCCTCTGTGCTTCCTTAGTGAAAGCCTTTCCTTTGGAGATTCCTTCCAAAGGAGGACGGAAGGGCCTGTGCTTCCACGTATGTATCCAAAACAGGCTTGATAAGTGTAGCCGGCGGTCAGCTGAACATGCCGGTCCATCTGGAGCGTGGCGCAGCGGAGGGCATCTGTGTCGATGTTCTCTGTGCAGCAGTGTCCACTCCCTTTTCCAAAAACAGGGAAAGGATGGAAAACAAAAAATCCACCTTCCTGTCGTGAGGAAAGATGGTGGGATTTCTAGGCAACAGTCTAAGTGTCATACCACATGTTCCTAGAATCCTGCTCAACGTCATCCAGAGACATTTTCATTTAAGACCAGAGCACATGCTAGCCCCGGTCCCCACAGCCATGCGGGGCACGCTGCTCTTCCCCAGGATTTCTGCCACGTCATCCTCTGGCATTTTTCTTGAATGCCCCTAAAGAGCACGGACTCAACCGTACCCCAGCCCGGGTAGCCTGCTTCGAATTTGGGCAGCCCTGGTACAGATGAGGTTTTGGCAAATCAAACCTGAAAGGTCATATGTTTAAGCTGCAAGTTTACATGACTCTGCTGGGAAACGAGGGACACTGGTGCTCCCTACAATTGAACGAGCGGTTGGTTCTCTGTTCTGAATACACTTGTTTGTGGGGGGAGCAGCTGGTTTCCCAACACTCCATTGGCCTTATGCCTTATCTCCCAGTTCCCCCTTTTAAACACACACACGCACACACGCACACACACACACACACACACACACACACACACGCAGTTCCGTCATCACCCACCTAATCAAAGACCAGGAGATCAGGAGAGATTTGCCCCTGACCCTCACCTGCCCACCTGCCAGTCTTCTTGGCAAGAGATCCTTCTAAATGTGTGGGCTCACCTCACTGCACTTTCTAGAGCTTCATCGGACCCCATATAATATTTAACCATTTGCCACTGTTTTATCAGTTTGAGCCTCCATGCCCCCAAATATGGGATCCCTTTAATGTGATTTATTTGAATATAGTTCAGTGTATAAGAGCAGTCCCTTTGATAGAATTTCTTGTATTTGTGTTTGAAGGTACCAGGTACCAGAGTTAACAGCAGAAACTGATCAGTTTCTCCAAAATCAGCACCATAATTTATCAAGCCCCATGTTGGAAATGAAGAAAATTGTATCTTTTTTTTGGCTTTTGGAAATCACAGATAATATTTAAAATGGCTTCTCTGTTTAGGACAGTCAGAACAGGCCCAGAATATTCTTTGAGCAGGAGCTATGAAATAAGTAGGAAGTGAATGCAAACATGCCTTTAACAGCCCCAGGGATCTGATGCTACAGGGCTAGGAGATTTGCTTGAGGAAAATCTGGGAGCTAAGATAATGGGAAATGGAAATAGAGCTTCCTGGTCAACTGAGGCCCTAAGATGAAGGCTGCAAGTCAGTTTCTGCACCTTTGGAAATGGGGGAAATGAGGTCACAGGGCCAGGGCAGAGAGCTTTCTGCCAAATATTTGATAAGAATTTAATCTGAACTCAGTTTTTGATCTCTATATCATGTAGCATTAAGAGAAACTTTACCAGGGTAACTGGAAAATAAACTTGCCTAATCTCTATGTGGTGAGAACAAAAATCGAATTAACTTCGTTCATGGCTTCTGTGGTGGTATTTTGTGTGCACCTGCGTGTGAACCAGCTCTGATTTTTCTCAGTTGCATAGCATGAGAACTTTTGTATTTCTGTATCTAATAAAGGGAGGGGAGTTGTTTTACACTAAGGGTAGGCCCTGAGTAAAAGTGATCATTTTTTTCACTGTCCTTTTTTCTAGATGGAGGAAATTTTACTTTGAAATTATTGGTACCACTGATGATAGTTTAGATCTTCTTTCTCATGAATTCATCAAGAGCAGATAACCAGGTCTATGGAACCTGAAGAGTTGAGCTCTAGAGGGTCTAGAATTAGAGCCCAGTTGGAGTCCTACACTTTGCCAGGAACTTACTTCTTTTTTCCACCCTCCCCTCCTGCCCACCCTCCCAGAATGGCACTCTGCTCCACACTGTCAGATGTATGGACCTCTGATGTGAAATGCCCCCCTGCCCTCTCTCATCCCCAGCCCCACAGCCCCTAAGACTGGGGGTCTTTGGAGGCAGGATTAGGTCTTACCCATCCTTGCTTCTGCAAAACCCACCAAATCCAGGACCTGATCTATTATGGGTCCTTCAGATGTTTGCTGGAGGAATTAACATCTTCTTTTTCTCTGCAGCTTCCTTTACATCACTTCTCCAGCACATTTTTCTCTCTCGGTTGGTTGCTGGATGTCTGCTTGCTGAGCGGAGAAACAGCAGACAGCTTTAGCCCCCTCCCTTCTCTGCCCCCTCAGCCACTCGTGTCCTGGAGGCTCTGTGGGGTCTGCTGAGCAGCTCTGTCCCCAGTGTCCCCCTTTCTGTCCTTGTCACCAGAAGCTTACCTGGTCCTTCACAGCCTCATTTCTCATAATCTGTTTCAGCAAAAAAAGTTGGGAAAGAGTAAGAGTGTGGGGTTGATAGGAAGTGGAAAGAACCGTGGGCGTGAACAGTACGTTGGTAGGACTGAGATGGAGCTCTTCAGAGTCTTCGAGATGAAAGAGAAATTTCTCCAGATGCATGGGCAGTCACCACATTACCTGTGGCCCCAGCCTTCCTGAGTAAATTCGTATTGGCCACATCAGCCAGAAGTCCGCCTTCGGCTTCGGGTTGATGGTACTTAAAATCTGAGACTGGTATTTACAAAGAAGGGTGAGCACAGCTAGTGTTCCTAAGAAAACTTTCAATCCAGTTTTCTTTCTTTTTTTTTTTTTTTAAAGATTTTATTCATTCATTGGACAGACAGAGATCACAAGCAGGCAGAGAGGCAGGCAGAAAGAGGGAAGCAGGCCCCCTGCTGAGCAGAGAGCCCAATGTGGGGCTTGATCCCAGGACCCCGGGATCATGACCTGAGCTGAAGGCAGAGACCCTAACCCACTGAGCCACCCAGGCGCCCCCAATCCAGTTTTCTTAATGGGAAACGATTTTCACGTCCTAGTCACCACCCCCAGACCCTCCCCCCCAACTTCCTCTTTGACCTTGTCATCAAAGACGAACACATCTGCTATTTTACCCCATAAGATAGGTGCAAAGAGGATTTAAAGCAGTGTCTAAATCTGTCTAAATCCAAATGAAAGGAATGTATTGCACACAGCATGAAGGCCATAGTGACAGATGACAGTTGATCTTCAAATACTGGGATAGTTTATCTTTCATGGTGACGAGGCTTACTGGAGATGAGGGCAGGTCATTGTGCAGGAGTGGGGCGGTTCCTGAAGCCAGAGAAGCTCATTAGGTCGTAATTTGGGTCTAATGAGAAATGCCTCTTATCCATGTTTGCTTATTGGCTTTGTTTAAATACCAAATGGACCAACAGAACCCCTAAAACGTGATTATGAACAATTCTTAAAATTCCTTTCTTGGAGTGTAATAGTCTATTAATGAATCTTAAGAAACTGAAGAGTATCTGCTTTAGACACGTGTAACAACCCAGTGTAATTACACACCTTTTTGGAAGGGACCCTTTAACTACATATGACCAAAATAGCCCTTTAAACTGTTCTCTGTGTGTCTTTTGTCTTAGTTTTCTGTGTTCCTGGGAATTATTTTCTTCCTGGAGCTCACTGCTGGGGTTCTGGCATTTGTTTTCAAAGACTGGATCAAAGACCAGCTGTATTTCTTTATAAACAACAACATCAGAGCATACAGAGATGACATTGATTTGCAGAACCTCATAGACTTCACGCAGGAATATGTAAGTTTAAATTTGGTCTATTTTTAAGTTGAAAGCCTTGTCGGGGAATGAACGTTACTCCTGGCTTCTGGCCACGCCGGCTGGAACCTACCTCCGATTTTGCCACATGGTTTTTTGTTGTTCTTGTTGCTTTACTTGTGTATTCATTATTTTCTAACCTCCTTTCTGACTTCCGTTATTTATACCCTAGTGAAAATGTCCTATTTTCGCTTATCTCAATTTCTACCAAGTCCGAGGGACAAAGAGAGCCTCTTGAGCAACGAGATTATAAGCGCACGTGCTGTTTCCATCGACTTCTGCGACTTGTTTTGCTCCCGGTGTAACATGTTATGTGGTGTCTAATGGGGATTCTTTCTTGCTCCTTGCCCCCTTTTTGGCCATCCTCTACACTTCATGGCTCCTAATAATACAGTCAGCAATAGAATATTTGTCCACAGAGCTCCTAAAACATGCCCATCCAAACCTTAGAGCACACCCAGTTCTGCACAACCAAAAGTTGAGCAACTTCTAAGCCCTGGTGACCTCTAGCAAGTGAAGAATCTGCTCCCCCCCTCCTCCCCGCCTTCTAGGTGACTTCCCCTGGCATGCAAATGACGTCACAGATGCCTCCTTTGACTCAGAACGGAAAACGGTATAAACAGGTCAGAAATTCAGATCTAGTGCCAAACTCTAATTAGCTAAGTGACCGTGGGCTAACTGAACCTTGACCTACTTCCCTGATAGTACAGTAGAAATAGTAACAGCTACTGTTGGCGAGTATTAGGACACTCTAATAAGATGTGTGTGGTTTTCTAGGAGGAGGAAGGTGTTAACTGTCCACGGGTGTTGAGGTCTTTATTTGTGTGCCCTGAGAATTGGACAGGGGTGTCTGTGACCTAAATGTTTGTGGCAGGACTGGGGGGGCAAACAGAAGCCCAGGGGACGAGTGGCTGTCTCTCTTTTGGACAGCTTTGCACGGGGAGCGGGGTGGGGGGGTGTTCCCTTTGATAAAGGGAGAAGACGGTTACATCTTGCATCGGCACTTGCCCTGTGGGAGCCGTGCTCCTTCGCTCCATCGTTAGGTACTCAGCAGTGAGTGGGGCTGTGTTGCTGGCCTGGAGTGAGCTGCACCTCAGGTGTGAAATTAAGCCCTGGTTCATGTCCTGGGCAGACCTCCCTGACTTGTTAGGTCATAATAGATGCAGGCTCACACCTTGCCAAGTATTATTGCTGACTAGTTTGCATGAAAAATCTGATGAAGCTTTGCAGGTGAACCTGGAGATGCACAAGCCCAGCCCTCGGAGGGCCAGATGAGCTGGAAGAACATGCGCATACACGTTCTCTTGCCCTGCTGTCTGCTTTATATGGAAATACTGTTATTTCATGTGATTTTATTTTTCTATCGTGGAGTATAATGTTGAAGTAGCTCTTGGGCCTGAAAGCGTGAAAATGGTCAAGGCTTGATGTTTACTTAACTCAGAGAGGGTAGAGCCAGTCCAGAAGGGGAGTGACCCAGGGCCCTCTGGAGCAACCAGTCCCTGTACCAAGCCCTTTTGAGACTCATTGACTTCAGCAGCTCATTTTATACATATTTTAATTAGAGGATGGAATACTTTTATTTATTTGACAGAGAAAGAGAGAGACATAAGTAGGCAGAGAGGCAGGCAGAGAGAAGGTGGGGAAGCAGGCTCCCCTCCAAGCAGAGAGCCCAATGCCGCGCTTGATCCCAGGACCCTGAGATCATGACCTGGGCCGAAGGCAGAGGCTTAACCCACTGAGCCACCCAGGTGCCCCTGGAATACTGTTTTTTAAATATTTTATTTATTTATTTGACAGAGATCACAAGTAGGCAGAGGGGCAGGCAGAGAGAGAGGAGGAAGCAGGCTCCCCGCTGAGCAGAGAGCCTGATTTGGGGCTCGATCCCAGGTCAACTTGAGCCAAAGGCAGAGGCTTTAACCCACTAAGCCACCTAGGCATCCCAGATGATGGAATTTTTTAAGTTAAAAATGTAAATTCATGTTCGTTAAAAAAAGGTTCAGAGTAGTAACAGGTATATAATGAAAAGTAAGCCTTGAAAACTTGGGGTGGTAATGAGTATGTTCACTATTTTGATTGTGGTAATGGTTTCACATGATACAGATGTCAGATCTTACAAGATTGTGCCCTTTTAATATGTGCAGTCTATTGTATGTCAATTATACCTCAATAAAAAGGATTTTTACAAAACCATTAAGGCTGCAGAGACCACAGTTTCTAAAAGGTCAGCCTCTAACTCTCCCACCCACAGCCCCACTTGCCCCCTTCAGACACTGTCACGGTTTAGTGTCTTGTTTATCCTAGAATGTCCCTCCATGCACCCTCGCCAGGCAGATCTTGTTCGGACCGAATCTGCTGTGCGACCCTTGCCCTGTCTGCCCTTCCAACACCTAACCCTGTGGGTCTCACCAGCCATTTAAATCACATGCTCGCTAGCACATCCTTACAGATCTTGAGCCTGAGTCATTTTGGAAGCTTTTACAGGGCCCCTTTTGGCTTAGTTTCATTGAAAAGTAAATTCTAGGCAGAAGAGAAGGTTAGCGCTGGCGGAAGCTGGGTGGCGGTCGTGAGCGTGGGCACCCGGTCGCCTCCAAGTCGAGGTGTTCTAATTCTCTCCTGTTTGCTCTAGTGGCAGTGCTGTGGGGCTTTTGGAGCTGATGATTGGAACCTAAATATTTACTTCAATTGCACAGATTCCAACGCAAGTCGAGAACGATGCGGCGTGCCATTCTCCTGCTGCACTAAAGACCCCGCGGTGAGTGAAGGCCCTCGGACTGCCGGCCAGCTCTGTGCATCCCGCCGAGAATTGGGGCGGGGGGGGGGGGTGGCAGGGATGCGCAGAGTGACTGTTTTCCAGAAACCTGTTCTTACCTGCTCATTCCTCGTTGTAACCCCTAAAGGGGGCATAGGGCTCGGATCTTCCTGGTAGGAGTAGTTGCTCTGACATTAATTCAGCAGCACACACGGGTTCTTCTTCTCAGCCTTCTTGGGAGTTGGCTCAGTAAAAATCAGAACGTTCCTGCTGGTAGTGTCATCATCATCCCTCTTTGGGTGAAACAAAGGCCCTTGGAGCTTAAGCAACTTTCCCAAGCTCACACTGCTAGCAAGTGAGGGAGCTGAGCTTTAGACCCAGGAAGCCTGCCGAGAGTGCCTCTCATTCCTTCCTGAGGAGAGGGACCTGCTTAGGTGTGAGCTCTCTGCATTGGCTGGCGGTGGGGGGGGCAATGACCCTCTGCTTCCTGACTTGGTTCTGGGGGGCAGTGTCAGAGATCGGGGAAAAGTCTGAGGTGAGATAGGGCTTGGGCTCTCATTTGTAATGATGATAACTGCAGTTTGTGTTTTATTTAAGAAAAGAAAAAGTGTTGAACCTTTCTTAACCGTTTCGCCGTGGGTTTGGTTGGGTGTTGGGTCACATCATGTGACTGGCACGTGGGGTGACTTAAAATCCCAAGTACCTAGTTGGAAGTTAAAAGCCAGGAGTGAGCACTGAAACAAGGGGGAGAATTTGCTTCTGCACGTATCTGTTCCACATTCTTCAGTCTCCCAGGCCTCCTGTAATCTCCCCCAGACCGCCCTTCTTGAAATCAAGCAGAGCCCCATGGGTGCTAGCGGATCAGTGGCCATTTCCCCACGCAAGGTGGAGCGTGTGGGGCTCTTCAAAAGGCGCCATGGTCTTGGTGTGGAACAGTAGTTCTTGGAGAGCTTCAGAGCAGTCTCTGGGTCTGAAAGAGACTGAGAATCCAAAAGGACTGGGCTTGCTCCCCTGCTCTGAGACCTTGCCGGGAAGCCCACCTCTCCCACTGGCTCATGTCTTGATTTCCTGTGAGGAGGAGGGCTGGCAGACAGGAGAGTGCCCAGCACAGAGCCCTGGGTGTCCACTCAGGTGGCCTTGTGCCAGCCAGTGGGTACAAACTGTTCTGTCTCTGGCTCCTGCCCTGGGTTAACATTCCATCAGAATTATGAGGAGTGTCAGAAGGCATTATGCCTCCCCTTTCAACTACAGATACTCTGGGTAGAGATTTCTCATTCCACAAATGCCTAGCTAATAAAATCCACCCATACCCTGCAGAGGGGAAAAATAAACAAACCTAAAACAGGAGAACCCATGTTTCCGATTGGGCCTCTGAGAAGTCAGGGTATCTGTCTGTGTGATACGTTGTTGGGGCATTGTTTTGTTTTTTAATTATTAAAGTAATGCATTCTCATTGAAAAACCATTTAAATGATGCAGAAGTTTATAGATTAAAATGTAGAAGTTCCCCCAAAAGAACATAAATGAAGGTAGTCATTGTGTTCTTTCCCCATGGTTTTAACTATGTCTCCATTTTCTAACCCTTGTAAGCTTCCCAAGGTTGTCAGTAACGCACTTGCTACTCTTATATTTCCTGAGCCTCAGTTTTATTCTTCTGGAATAGAGGGCATATTTTAACACCTCCTTTTTTTTTTTAAGATTTTATTTATTTACTTGACAGAGAGAGACAGCGAGAGAGGGAACACAAGCAGGGGGAGTTGGAGAGGGAGAAGCAGGCTTCCTGCCAAGCAAGCAGGGAGCCTGACGCAGGGCTCCATCCCAGGACCCTGGGATCATGACCCAAGCCGAAGGCAGTCGCTTAACAACTGAGCCACCCAGGCGCCCCTTCTACTTCTGAGGACTGTTCTAATAATTACTTGGGATAATGTATCAAAATGTTTATTTAACCTGGTGCCTAGGACATCTGCATGCCCCAGTATGCATTCAGTTAATGACACTTAACAGGGATCTTCTGCTAAATCGTAGGCAGGGTTTGCATCTGTTGAGTGAATTTCATCTTTCCGTTTTCTTTCTCTACCAGGAAGATGTCATCAACACTCAGTGTGGCTATGATGCCAGGCAAAAACCAGTAAGTGGAATCTCATCTTGTCACTTAGCACAAAAGGTGTTGGAGGAGCTTTTGAACTTGCATGGTGACGCTGTGCTCTCCTCTTCCCTT